>CABHOG010000182.1:156408-221723 GCA_902168055.1 Aratinga solstitialis
CCAAGCCTCAGACAGTGTAAGGGAGGCATGCACCTTACGTTGTACTGACGCTGTTTGGAGCTAGTTTTTTGATTTTTAGTAGGGTCGTTGCACTGTATTTCAGTAACATTTTGTGTTTTGATTCTTATATTTGTATGTAGTCTTTTGTAAGATCGATCTTGTCTGAGGCGTCTTATGTGTTTTACTCAAGTTTATTATATATGTTTTGTACGGTTGTTATAAGGTATTGAATAAGATTTTATAAGATATAAATAAGATTTTGATTAAGTATATTGTAGCTAATTTGGTTAAGCATAGGGAGGGGGGAAATGTTGTGGCACAAGCTAAGATCCAGCGGCTGGAAGATATCGTGCTGTACAGAAAGACAGGACTCCTCCCCTAATAGCCAACAGTGTTTACGTTATGATGTAGGCAGACGGAAGTGACGTTGTAAACCGTGGATATATAATGTTGTGTTTTCCTGTAATAAACGCCATTTTGCTGTTCACCATATTGGTGTGTATGAGCTRATGGACCGAGCGGCCAGGGGTTGGTCGCCGTGCCGTTCCTGAACCAGGTCGCCACGCCTCCGTGAGGCAACATGCTCTCTTGAAGTCCAGGGCAGTGAGCTTGCTGCRCACTCTTCTCACTGGCCTGTGAATCTCGAATTCGACCAACTCATGATCGCTGCAATCAAGGCTGCCCTGGAGCGTCACATTTCAAACCAGCCCCTCCCTGTTGATGAGCATGAGGTCAAGCATGGCACCTCTCCTTGTCGGCTCCTCTATTAACTTGAAGAAGGAATTTGTCTTCCACACAATCGAGGAACTTCCTGGATTGCTTGTGTTGGGCCGTGCCATCCCTCCAACAGATATCAGGGTGGTTGAAGGCCCCCATGAGAACAAGGGCCTGTGAGCGCGAGGCTGTTCCTATCTGTCTATAGAGCGCTTCACCCACAGAGTCCTCTTGATCAGGCGGTCTGTAACAGATCCCTACTGTAATGTCTCCCATCGCTGTTCTTCCTTTAACCCTGACCCACAAACTCTCTGTTGACTCGTCACCTGTCCACAGACAGAGTTCCATACTCTTCAGCCTATCTCTAACATAAATAGCAACTCCCCCTCCCTCTCTGCCAGGCCTGTATTTCCTAAAGAGCCTGTAACCTTCCATTCCAACACTTCAGTCATAGGTGCCATCCCACCATGTTTCTGTGATACCTATTATATCATACCCCCATAGACGTGCACACACCTCTAATTCCCCTTGTTTGTTCCCCATGTTACAGGTGTTTGTATAGAGGCATCTGAACAGAGCTCCAAATGAATCCGGCTCATTGGCTGGAGCAGCTGGTATATATCTACATTGCTCTGAATGTTTATTTATTATTATTCTTTCGAAACCGGCCTACATAAACGTTTTGTATCTTCTACTCTCTAATGCCCATTTTCCACGTGTTGTCAATTTTCTTGTCAAAGTCAAATCACAATCACCTTTTAGTAGGTCAAACAGGGGGGCTAATATTTCTGTTGTGATACTTAGAAAGGGTCGGATCCAATTAATTGCTCCTAATAGCTTTTGTAGATCATTAAGAGTGTTAATATTATGGTTATTTTTTACCTTTTGTTGCGTAACACTTTGAATTGTTACTTTCCAGCCAATATATTGCCACGGTGAAGCAAGTTGCACCTTTTCATCAGCTATCTTTAAACCTGTGGCTTCTAATTGCTTTGTCAAGAAGTAAAAACAGGCTTGTAATACCTGTTCACCTGAAAATGCAAGCAAGATGCCATCCATATAATGATAAATTAGAACATCAGGAAATTTAATTCTTACAGGTTGTAAAGCTGTGGCTATTACATACTGACAAATGGTTGGACTATTTTTCCATACCCTGTGGGAGCACTGTCCATTCATATCTTTGCATAGGTTCACCATAATTTATAGCAGGGATAGAAAATGCAAAATATTTATAATCATCGGGATGAAGTTTGATGGCAAAAAAAGCAATCTTTCAAATCAATAACAATTATTTGATATTCATGTGGAATGGCTGCAGGTGATGGAATGCTGGGCTGCAATGCTCCCATATCTTCCATGACAGCATTGATTGCCCGTAAATCTTGTAACAAATGCCACTTCCCAGACTTTTTGGGAATAACAAAAATAGGATTATTCCAAGGGCTTGTAGAAGGCCTAATATGATGTAATTCTAATTGCTCTTTTACCAACTGTCTTGCATGCAGCAATTTTTCTGATTTGAGGGGCCACTGATCTACCCAAACAGGCTTTGTTGTTTTCCAGGATAATTTAAGAATGGGCTGCTGCGCATCAGTGACCCTTCTTATAAATTTGTCTTAAGTGTCAATCCCCACTGTTTTAAAAGATCCTTGCCCCACAAGGTACAATTTGAGTCCAACACAAAAGGTCTGATATAACCAATTTTTCCATCTGGCCCTTTAACAGTCAATGATTTTGTGGATTGAACTGGAATTTGTATACCTCCAATCCCTTCCACAGTTGCTATAGAATCTGTGGTAGGCCAATCATCTGGACATTGATTTTTTGCTATAATTGTAATGTCTGCTCCCGTATCTACCAACCCAGTCATTTGTATTCCACTGACACACACAGTAAGCATAGGACAGTCATCTGTTACTGTCTGGGTCCAGTAAGTGAATGGTTTTCCCGAACTACCAAATCCATTGGCTCCTCTATTTTCTTTCTTACCCTCAATATTTTCTAGTAAATCCAGCAAAGGCACCAATTGAGCTAACCGTCGCACTTTTGGAACATGACAAGGCGGGTTTGGTGTCCATAACATTATTTTTATAACACCAGTATAATCTTTATCGATAACACCAGGAAGCACAAATAAACCTGATTTCGCTGTGGAGGAGCGTCCTAACAGCAAAGCATGAGTACTGAATGGCAGCGGTCCCTTGCATGCGGGATTTATTACATGCACTGCAGAATCAGGTATGTTGAGAGATTTGGCAGTGATGACATCCAGGCTGGCGCTGCCTGAGGTGGCCTTTGTACAGGCTGGAGGGCAGAAGAGGTGTCAGTCCATCCACCCTGTTTGATTTTGGGACACCAAGCTGTGCGCCCCGCTTCCCATTTCCCTGTGGCAGGAGGGTATTGCCCTGGGTGTCAAACTTTGAATGGCACTGATTAGCCCAGTGAAATCCCTTTTTGCATCGGGGGCAGAGTTTATTAGGTTTGTTTTGCAGTGGTCTATTACTATGAAGACAATATGACCCTCTTGTCCACAAGAAAAACACTTTACCCCTGCCTTGTTTACTGTGAGTTTTTGTGCCAATGCAGAGGCAAGCATGTCAGCTTTATATTGTTCTGTGCCAACGTGGGCACATGCCTTAATAAAATCTGCAAGAGTCACAGCTTTATGAGAAGATTTAACAGACTCAAGAATATGACGGCAGTCAGCATTAGCATTTTCCACTGCGAATTGTTTTAACAATGCATCCTCTGCTTCTGTCAAATCTACCTGCCTCTGTATGGCACGTTGCAGTCTATCTATGAATTGAATATAGGGTTCCTGTGGCCCCTGTCTTATTGTGCTAAATGACATATCAGCCTTTTTAGTATCTGGACTTTTTTGAAAAGCTTTAATAGCCAGCTTGCCAACTTCTTTGAGTAAATCATGTTGCAGGTGCAACTGTACAATAGCAGAAGCAAACTGCCCTTCCCCTAATAATTGGCCAGGATTTATAGGCTGCTGTCTCTGCATAGCAGCCGTTGCCACAGCTATACACAACTCCCTAAATTCCACATACCAGACAGTATATTGACCAGCAGTAAGAATAAGCTTAAAAATTAATTTCCAATCATGCGGTACCAATATGTATGCTTCTGAAATTGCCTCCAGTAAATTTTCCATATATGCAGATTGCAACCCGCTTTCCGTTACTGTACACCATAATTCCTTAATTATATCATAACTCAAAGTTTCAAACTCAGGAGGTTGCCCCAGATGTACAGTAACAGACATAACTTGTAATAAATCAGACACAGGTAAATGCTTTAACAATTCCTCATCCTGATTCGCTACAATAGCTTTCAAGGACACTTGTAATAGTGTACAGCTGGCAGTTGTTTTAACAGCCTCAGACAGTAAAGCTTGAAGCACATATGGAGGAGGACGATATGCCTCTTTAAACACAACTCGGGAGGCTTGAAGGATTTCAGGTGCCGTGGGAGCTTTTGCTGCAAACACCCAAATAGGAGTGAGGGGAGGATATAAGTCAGGTGCCCGTTCCGGATCAACCAGGCCGGTATCAAAAGGGTCATTTGACTCCTCAGAGTCAGAATTAGCAACAGCAGTCTGATGAACGTGCACAGGCTCCTCATAAATGTGTTCTGAAGTTTCATTTGTATCAGCCATGTCAGCGTTATCAAGTGCAATTAAGACATTTTCTCCCACAGGTTTCAGGTGATCTGAGAGTACTGTAATTGAATCAGTTTGTGAAAGATTATCATCCGCTACCCACAGCTGAAGAGAGTGTAATGCAGCAAAAATGATGTGCCAGGTAATTAAGTAATCAGGATTAATATCATGGTCATTGGATTGTACAGTTTGTAACTGCTGTCCCACACGCTTCCAATCCTGTATTTCATAAAAGCCAGTAGAAGGATACCAAGGAAAATTGCGTCCTATCCACAACAGCAAGAGTCACTTTCTAGGGGGACACACGATACCCTTGCTCCTTTGTAATCTGCATCAACATTTGGTGAAGTAATTGCTGCGATTTAGTTGCAGTCTGCCCCATTATGCTACTCCGGATGCTTCCTTATACCCATGCAAAATACCTGCAGGGAAGGATCTCTCCTGTTTGTCTCACTGGGGGTACTTAGCTCGGTGAGTGAAGAGTCCCTGTTCGGGTGCCATTTGCAGTGAAGTATGAGACAGAGACAGCATGCGTGTGCAAGCTGAATCAACTTTTACTGAGCATCTTGCCATATTTATACAAAATCACACAAGTTATTTTTAGACAAGCTATTTTTAGATCTTAACTATTCAGCTCTTATCCTTGGGTTTGTACTAGCTAAGGTTTGATCAGTTCCAAAGCTATAATTCACATTATCTGTGTTTATTAGCTTGTGTCCACCTGTACAGGATATGCTGAATACCAACGTTTGTTATTCACATCTGTGGTGTTTTATGGCTATTCTGGTTACATCCCTCACATCTTTGACTGCCTGAGGTTTTTGCCAGGTCGCCTGTATTCCCACAGGAAGGGACCTTTGGATATCACCTAGCCCACACCCCCTGTCAAGAGATGGTTACACAGGAACATGTCCAGGTAGGTCTTGCATGTCTCCAGAGAGGGAGACTCCACAACCTCCCTGGGCAGCCTGTTCCAGTGCTCTGCCACCCTCAACGTAAAGTTCTTCCTCATGTTGAGGTGAAACTTCTTGCGTTTTAGTTTATGGCCATTTCTCCTCATCCTGTTGCTGGGCACCACTGAAAAGAGTCTGGCACCATCCTCCTGGCACCCGCCTTTGAGATATTTATATGCATTAATGAGATCCCCTCTCAGTCTTCTCTAGACTAAACAGACCCAGCTCCCACAGTCTTTCCTCATAAGACACCTTAAGACTCCTTCAGACCCCTGATCATCCTTGTGGCCCTCCACTGCACTTTCACCAGTAGCTCCTTGTCTTTCTTGTATTGAGGAGCCCAGAACTGGACACAGTATTCCAGATGTGGCCTCACCAGGGTCAAGTACAGGAGGATCACCTCCCTTAACCTGCTGGCCACACTCCTTCTGATGCACCCCAGGATACTATTGGCCCTCCTGGCTGCAAGGGCACACTGCTGGCTCATAGTCAACTTATCATCTACCAATACTCCCAGATCCTTCTCAGCTGAACTGCTCTCTAGTAGGTCAGCCCCCAACCTGTGCTGGTACTTGGGGTTCTTCCTCTGCAGGTGCAGTACTTTACACTTGCCTTTGTTGAACCTCATGAGGTTTCTCTCTGCCCAATTCTCAAGCCTATCAGGGTCCTGCTGAATGGCAGTGTAGGCTTAAATTATAGGTTTAAACGAACAATAGTGTGTGTGGCTTTAAACTAACAGTAAAATACAGTAAACTGTTCTTTCTAACATGTAGACAGAAAGGAATGTTTGGCTGATAGGGGAAGGAACATCATGGGATTGATAATAACTAAAGAGATAGTAAATAAGACAAAGGATGCTACCCTTCAAGATAGCAGAGTGGTGCCCAATGTGGAACAAGAGTGGAAAAGAACAGAAGCAAGGACATATCAACTGCTAACTCAGCATTAGGACCTTGTGAGCATGCACAAGCACTGAGGTCATTCAGTAAACACAGTGAGGAAGACTATCAACAACTACCAGAGACCCCCACTCAGCAAGAAAGCGCATGTGCAATTAGAATGCAAATATTATGATATGATAGAATAGAATAATACCCTGATATGGCGTTCTCATGGGTTCAGCAGTAGCAGTCATTTTTCTCCTTCTTGGTAGCTGGTGCAGTGCTGTGTTTTGACTTTCGGCCTGGGAACAGTGCTGATAAAACTAGTGTTTCAGTTACTGCTTAGTGATGTTTTGGTTTGACCAAGGACTTCCTGAGCCTCATGCTCTGCCAGGGAGGAGGGGAAGCCGGGAGGAAGCAGAGACAGGACACCTGACCCAAACTAGCCAAAGAGGTATTCCATGCCATAGCATGTCATGCCCAGGATGTGAAACGGAGAGCAGAGACCCGGAAGGGTGGGGGTGAACTGCTTGGTCGGGCTTGGTATTGGGTGGTGAGCGATTGTATTCTTTCCTTGTATTTGCCTTGTCATTATTATTATTGGTGGTAGCAGTAGTGGTCTTGAGTTATACTTTAGTTACTAAACTGTTCTTATCTCAACCTGTGGGAGTTGCATTCTTTTGATTCTCCTCCCCATCCCCCGGGGAGCAGGGGGAAGAAAGAGAGGGGAGTGAGTGAGAGAACGGGCTGCATGATTTACAGCTTAAACCACGACAGGTGTAACAGCAGGCTTGTCCTCAGACAGAGGTCTGCACTTTGTTGCAGAAGTAGTTAGGAAGGTGGGAGAGTGACTGGGAATTAAGTGGGATCTGCATGCCCTATATAGACCTCAGGCTACTGGGAAAGTGGAACGTATGAATCAGACACTCAAGTTACAATTGCTTTGTTAAAGATACAAATACAGCCAGGAAGGAATCATGTGAATGCATATGAACTGATGTTCAAATGCCTTTTGTTCCTGGTGATATGTCTTTGCAGGGAAAACAGGAGCTCAGACAATACCTGCTGACACTGGATAAAACTCTTAGCTCTGGTAATATCTTGGTAAGACATTATCCAAACGGCAGCTGGACAATGCAACTCTGGATTAAGGGACCCCAAACTAGCTATTGGAATGCTACAGAAGGGAAAGAGTGGTATTAGTTATATAATAATACTGCTAGAAAAGCCCATTCCCCAGGATGGACTGGAACATGTGCATTGGGCATTGCACTCCCAGGTGCTATACAAGCATTATAGATTGGGGTATCCAGCCTATCCCAGGTAGCACTGCGGAACTGTATGGCTCTTGGCACATACATAGACCAGAGTGGCAGAATATCCACAGATCTAGCAGAAATCTGGAAGCAGACAAAGATCTTCTATCAGGCCGTTAGAGATGATACTTCCTGAGGATTTGAAGAATTACGGCATGGACTTACTTCTTGGCTAACAAATTGGATATGGTTAAAAAACTTGTTTGTGATCATTATAGTAATAATTTGTGTCTGTATCGTAGATATTCCCAGTCAGGGAAACACTAGCATATATCATGATTCAATTTTGTAGTTGCTGGTCATGATGGTGTATTAGAATCAAATATGGGTAAAGGGTATAGAATGAGACTTAGAGGATATATGTATATCATATAAGTCCCAAAGTGGGAAAATGTAGGCTTAAATTATAGGTTTAAACTAACATAGTAAAATACAGCAAACTGTTCTAACTTGCTGACACATAGAAAGGAATATTTGGCTGATGGGGGAAGGAACATCATGGGATTGATAACAACTAAGGAGACAGTAAATAAGACCAAGGATACTACCCTTCAAGATAGCAGAATGGTGCCCAACGTGGAGCGAGACTGGAACAGAACAGAAGCAAGGACATACCAAAACTCATAGTGCATACTCAGCACTAGGACATTGCAAGCATGCGCAAGTACTGAGGTCATTCAGTAAACACAGTGAGGAAGACTATCAGCGACCACCAGGGACCCACACTCAGCATGAAAGCACATGTGTAATGAGAATGCAAATATTATAATTAGTACCTGGAAATCTCATGAATATGTGCATCATTTCCTGGAAAAGCTGTAAATATGCATGAGTATGCTAAATATATAGCCGCTGCTGGCAAGTAACAGGTGTGCTAACCTTTGTGAAATGATTTGCGTGCGCCCAGAACTGCAATAAGGAATGCCTGCTTTCTAAAACTCCAAATTGAGTCTTAGAGAGTTTCTCCAACCGACTTTTACAGTAACAGCAGCACAGCCTTCAGGTGTATCAGCCACTCCCCCCAGCTTCGTATCAACAAATTTGCTGAGAGTACTGTCTAGTCCTTCATCCAGTTCATTAATAAACAAGTTTAAGAAGACCGGACCCAGTATTGATCCCTGGGGAACACCACTGACTACAGGCCTCCAACTGGATTCTTCTCTGTTGATCACAACCCTCTGAACTGTGCCACTCAGACAGTTCCAATCCACCTCACTGTCCATTCATCTAACCCATATTTCCTTATCTTACCTGCGAGGAAGTTATGGAAGATAGTGTCAAAAGCCTTGCTGAAGTCAAGGTAGACAGCATCCACTGCTCTCCCCTCATCAACCCATCTTGCCATGTCATCATACAAGGCTATAAGATTGGCCAAGCAAGATTTATCCTTGTGTCACCTCTGTTTCGGTAGATCATGGAACAGATCCCTCTAGGAGCTATGCAAAGGCACATGGAGGACAGGGAGGTGATTCAAGACAGCCAGCCATAGTGGACTTCTATGATGGAGTTACTACATCAGTGGACAAAGGAAGGGCTACGGATGTTGTCTATCTGTACTTTTGTAAAGCCTTTGACATAGTCCCCCACAACATCATAGAATCATAGAATCACAGAATGGTTTGGGTTGGAAAGGACCTTAAGATCACCCAGTTCCAACCCCCCTGACATGGGCAGGGACGCCTCATTCTAGACTGTGTTACACATGGCTCTGTCCAACCTGGCCTTGAACACCACCAGGGATGGAGCATTTACCACTTCTTTGGTCAACATGTTCCAGTTCCTCACCATCCTCACAGTAAAGAACTTCTTCCTTATAGATATAAGGAAGAATTTCCTCTGTTTAAGTTTGAACCCATTGCCCCTTGTCCTATCACCACAGTCTCTGATGAAGAGTCCCTCTCCAGCATCCTTGTAGTCCCCCTTCAGATATTGGAAGGCTTCTATGAGGTCACCATGCAGCCTTGTCTTCTCCAGGCTGAATAGCCCCAACTTTCTTAGCCTGTCTTCATATAGGAGGTGCTCCAGCCCCCTTATCATCCTTGTGGCCCTCCTCTGGGCTTGCTCCAACAGCTCCATGTCCTTCTTATGTTGAGGACACCAGAAGTGCACACAGTACACTCTCTAAACTGGAGAGATAGGGATTTGATGGGTGGACTGTCTGGTGGGTGAGGAATTGTCTGGATGGTTGCATCCAGAGGATAGTGGTCAATGGCTCCATATCTGGATGGACACCAGTGACAAGTGGAATCCCTCAGGTGTCTGTATTGTGAGCAGTACTCTTTAATATCTTCATTAACAATATAGACATTGGGATTGAGTGTGCCATCAGCAAGTTTGCAGACAACACGAAGCTGAGTGGCACGGTTGACACACTGGATGCATGGATGGGAAGGTATCCAGAGGAACTTGGACAGGCTCGAGAGGTAAGTCCATGCAAACCTCACGAGGTTCAACAAGGCTTAGTGCAGGGTCCTGCATCTAGGTTGAGGCAAACCCTGGTATCAATACAGCCTGGGGGATGAAGGGATTGAGAGTACCCCTGAGGAGAAGGACTTGGTGGATGAAAGATTGGATATAAGATGGCAATGTGCAATTGCAACACAGAAGGCCGATCGTATCTTGGGCTACACCCAAAGGAGAGTGGCCAGCAGGTCAAGGGATGTGATTCTGCCCCTCTACTCAGCTCTTGTGAGACCCCACCTGGAGTACTGCATCCAGCTCTGGGGTCGTCAGTGCAGGAAAGATATGGACCTGTTGAAGAGGGTACAGTGAATAACCACAAAAATGATCAAAGGGATTGAGCATCTCTCCTATGAGGAATGGCTGGGAGTTGGGCTTGTTCAGCCTGGAGAAGAGAAGACTCCGGGAAGACCTTATTGCGGACTTTCAGTTCTTAAAAGGGGCCTATAAGAAAGATAGGGAGAGACTTTTTAGCAGGGCCTGTTGCAATAGGATGAGTGGCAATGGTTTTAAACTAAAAGAGGGGAGATTCAGGCTGGATGTGGGGAAAAAATTCTTTACAATGAGGGTGGTAAAATACTGGAACAGGTTTCCCAGAGAGGTGATAGGTGATAGATGCACCATCCCCGGAAACATTCAAGGCCAGACTGGCTGTGGTTCTGGGCAACCTGATCTAGGTGAAGATATCCCTGCTCATTGCAGGGGGGGTTGGACTAGATGACCTTTGAAGGTCCCTTCCAACCAAAACTATTCCATGATATTCTATGATTCTAAATTGATCTCAGAATCTCAGAAAGCAATCTCAGAATCTCAAAATCTCAGAGGCAAATCTCAGAAAGCAATATCAGAATCTATAAATGTGATCTCTGAATCTAAGAATCGCAAAAAGCAATCTCATAATCACAGAAAGCCATCTCAGAATGCCAGAATGTCAGAAAGCCATGTCAAAATCCTAGTAAGTGAACTAGGAAAGAAATCCCAGAAAGCGAACTCAGAGTCTCAGAAAGCAATCTCACAAGGCGATCTCAGAACCTCAGAAAGTGATATCAGAAAGTCATCTCAGAACATCAGAAAGAGATATCAGAAAGCCATCTTAGAATCTTAGAAACTTATCTCAGAAAGTAATCTTATAATCTCAAGAAGCTATCTCAGAATCTGAGAAAGCTATCTCAGAAAATGATTTTAGAAATTGTCTATGAATCTCAGAAAGCAATCTCAAAAAGCAGTCGCAGAATCTAATAGTGACCGCAGAAAGCAATCTTAGAATCTCAAAAAGCGACCTCAGTTTCTCAGCAAGCAATCTCAGAAAGCAATCCAGGCATCTCAGAAAGTGATCTCAGAACCTCAGAAAGAGATCTAAAAAAGCCATTTTAGAATCTCAGAAAGTGATTTTAGAAATCGTCTCTGAATCTCAGAACACGATCTCAAAAAGCCATCATATGATCTAAGAAAGTGATCTCTCAAAGCAGTCTCAGAATCTCAGAAAGCCAGCTCATTAATCCATCTCAGAAATCCATCTAAGAAACTGAGAAAGTGATCTCAGAAATCCATCTTAGAATCCCTGAAAGTGTTCTCAAACTTCTCAGAAAGCGATCTCAGAACCTCAGAAAGCGATCTCACTAAGCAGGCTCATATTCTCATAAAGCGACCTCAGAACCTCAGAAAGCGATTTTAGAAATCATCTCTGAATCTCAGAATGCGATCTCAAAAAGCAATCTCATAATATAAGTAATCTCAGAAAGCGATCTGAGAAAGCAGTCGCAATCTTGAAAGCTATCTCAGAAAGCAATCTCAGAAAGTAGTCTCAGGATCTCAGAAAAACATCTCAGAATATCAGATTATCAGAAAGCCATCTCAAAGCAATGACAGAGTATTAGTAAGCAATCTTAGAAAGCAATTTCAGAAAGCAATCTCAGAAAGCCATCTCAGAAGGCCATCTCTGAATCACAGAACCTCAGAAAGGCATCTCAAAAAGCTATCTCAGAAAGCAGTCTGAGAATCTCAGAAAGCGATCTCAGAATCTAAGAAAGCCACATCAGACTCTCAGAATCTTAGAAAGCCATCTCAAAATATCAAAAAGCCATTTCAGAAAGTGATGTCAGTATATTTGTAATTTATCTCAGAAAGCAATCTAAGAAATCAATCACTGAATCTCAGAAAGTGATCTCAGAAAGGCATATTGAAATCTCAGATAGCAATCTCAGAAAGCCCTCTCATAAGTAACAGTCTCAGAAAGCAAGTTCAGAAAGTAATCTTAGGATGTCAGAAAGCCATCTCAGATAGTGATCTGAGGAAGCAATCTCAAAATACCAGAAAGTGATCACAGAGTGCCATCTCATAATAGAAGAATCCAAGTATATAAAAATCTCAGAAAGTGATCTCAGGAAGCATTCAGAAAATCTCAGAAAACCATCTCACATTCTCAGAAAGCAACCTAAGAGAAACATCAATGAGTCTTCAGAAAATGATCAGAGAAAGTAATCTCAGAAACAAATAATGCTATTTCAGAAAGGAAACTCAGAATCCTGGAAAGCCATCTCAAAAAATTGTAAAGCCATCCCAGAAAGCTATGTCACAATCTCAGAAATCAATCTCAGAAAAGTCTCCGCAAGCAATCTCAGAAAGCAATCCAAATATCTTAGAAAACAATCTCAGAATTTCAGAAAGTTTTCTCAGAAAGAAATCTCGGAATCCTGAAAACCATCTCAGAAAGCAGTCTCAGAAAGTAGCCTCAGGGTCTCAGAAAGCGATCGCAACAGTCTCAGAATCATAGAACAGTTAGGGTTGGAAAGGACCTTAAGATCATCTAGTTCCAACTCCCCTGCCATGGGCAGGGACACCTCACACTAAACCATGCCACCCAAGGCTCTGTCCAACCTGGCCTTGAACACTGCCAGTGATGGAGCATTCACAACTTCCCTGGGCAACTGTCATGGGTTCAGCAGTAGCAGACATTTTTCACCTTCATGGTAGCTGGTGCAGCACTGTGTTTTTGACTTTCGGCCTGGGAACAGCACTGATAACACCAGGGTTTTCAGTTACTGCTTGGTAATGTTCTGGTTTGACCAAGGGCTTTCTGAGTCTCATCCTCTGCCAGGGAGGAGGGGAAGCCGGGAGGAAGCAGAGACAGAACACCTGACCCAAACTAGCCAGAGGTATTCCATGCCACAGCACGTCATGCCCAGGACGTAAGAGCAGAGAGCAGAGACCCGGAAGGGTGGGGGGCGCACTGGTTGGTTGGGCTGGGTATAAGTGGTGAGCGATTGTATACTTTTCTTGTATTTCCCTTGTCATTACTATTACTGGTGGTAGCAGTAGTGATTTCTGTTATACCTTAGTTACAAAACTGTTCTTATCTCAACCTGTGGGAGTTGCATTCTTTCAATTCTCCTTCCCGTCCCCCCGGGAGCAGGGGGAAGAAAGAGGGGGGAGTGAGTGAGCAAAACTGCGTGAGATATAGAGGCTTAAACCATGACAGCAACCCATTCCAGGGCCTCACCACCCTCACAGTAAAGAATTTCTTCCTCATAGCCAACCTAAACTTCCCCTGTTTAAGTTTGAACCTGTTACCCCTTGTCCTATCACTACAGTTCCTCATGAAGAGTCCCTCCCCAGCATCCTTATAGACCCCCTTTAGATACTGGAAGGCTGCTACGAGGTCTTCACGCAGCCTTCCCTTCTCCAGGCAGAACAGCCCCAACTTTCTCAGCCTATCTTCATACGGGAGGTGCTCCAGTCCCCTGATCATACTTGTGGCCCACCTCTGGACTTCTTCCAACAGTTCCATGTCCATTTTACATTAAGGACACCAGAACTGTATACAAATCTCCAAGTGAGGTCTCACAAGAGCAGAGTAGAGAGGCAGGATCACCTCCTTTGACCGGCTGGTCATGCTCCCTTTGATGCAGCCCAGGATATGATTGGCATTCTGGGCTGCGAGCGCACACTGCCATCTCATGTTCATTTTCTCATCAACCAAAACACCCAAGTCCTTCTCTGCAGGACTGCTCTGAATCTCTTCTCTGCCCAACCTGCAGCTGTGCCTGTGATTGCTCCAACCCAGGTGGAGGACCTTGCACTCAGCATGGTTAAACTTCATCAGCTTGGCATCAGCCCACCTCACAAGCATGTCAAGGTCCCTCTGGATGGCATTCCTTCCCTCCAGCGTATCAACCGAACCACACAGCTTGGTGCCATAGGCAAACTTGCTGAGGGCGCACTCAATCCCGCTGTCCATGTCGCCCACAAAGACGTTGAACAAGACCGGTCCCAACACCGATCCCTGAGGCACACCACTCGTTACTGCTCTCCAGCTGGACATGGAGCCATTGAGCACAACTCTTTGCATGTGGCCATCCAGCCAGTGCTTTATCCACTGACTGGACCACCTATTAAATTGATGTCTCTCCAACTTAGAGACAAGGATGTCATGTGGGACAGTGTCAAACGCTTTGCACAAGTCCAGGTAGATGACATCAACTGCTCTACCCCTGTCCATCTGTTCCGCAGCCCCATCATAGAAGGCCTCTAAATTGGTCTGGCAGGATTTCCCCTTAGTGAAGCCATGCCAGCTGTCACCAACCACCTTGTTGTTTTTCATGTGCCTTAGCATGCTTTCCTGGAGAATTTGCTCCAAGATTTTGCCAGGCACAGAGGTGAGGCTGACTGGTCTGTAGTTTCCCAGCTCATCCATTCTCCCCTTCTTGAAAATGGGGGCTATATTTCCCTTTTTCCAGTCATCAGGAACTTCACCTGAYTGCCATGATTTTTCAAATATGATGGACAGTGGCTTAGCAACTTYGTTTGCCAGCTCCTTCAGGACCCATGGATGGATTTCATCAGGTCCCATGGACTTGTATACGTTCAGGTTCCTTAGATGGTCTCGAACCAGATCCTCTCCTACAGTGGGCCCAGGGTCTTCATCCTCACTGTCCCTGCGTCTGCCTTCCAAGGCTTGGGTGGTGTGGTCAGAGCATTTGCCAGTGAAGACCGAGGCAAAGACGTCATTAAGAAGTCATTAAGCCTTCTCCAAATCCAGAGTAGCCAGTTCTCCTGATAGTTTCTGGAGAGGGCCCACGTTGTCCCTAGCCTGTCTTTTATTTGCAATATACCTATAGAATCCCTTCCTGATATCTTTCCACTTCCCTAGCCAAGTTTAATTCTATGTGGGCCTTAGCTTTCCTAACCTGGTCCCTGGCTTCCCAGTCAACATCCCTGTTTTCTTCCCAGGCCGCCTGTCCTTGCTTCCACCTTTTATAAGTCTCTTTTTTCCTTCCAAGTTTCCTCAGCAGCTCCTTATCCATCCATGGAGGTCTCCTGGCCCTCCTGCTGCACTTCCTTCTAGTTGGGATGCAACACTCCTGAGCTTGTAGTTGGTGATCCTTGAATATCAGCCAACAGTCTTGGGCCCCCCTGCCCTCTAGGGCTGTGTCCCATGGAACCTTACTAAGCAGGTTCATGAAGAGGCCAAAGTCTGCTCTGAGATAGCAATCTCATAATCTAATAATGTGATCTCTGAAAGCAATCTCAGGATCTCAGAAAGGCATCTCGGAATCTCAGAAAGCGACCTCGGAAAGCAATCTCAGGAAACGATCTCAGAAATCAGTCACATAGTCTCAGAAATTCATCTCAGAATATGCGATAGTAATATCAGAACACCATCAATGAATCTCAGAAAACGGTCTCAGAAAGCAATCTCTGAACCTAATAATGTTATCTCAGATAGAGACCACAGAATCTCAGAATCCCAGAAAGACATCTCAGAATATGGACTCTTCATTAGGGACTGTATTGATAGGACAAGGGGTAACGGGTCAGAACTTAAATGGGGGAAGTTTAGATTGGATATGAGGAAGAAATTCTTTACAGTTAGGGTGGTGAGGCACTGGAATGGGTTGCCCAGGGAGGTTGTGAATGCTCCATCCCTGGTGGTGTTCAAGGCCAGGTTGGACAGAGCCTTGGGTGGCATGGTTTAGTGGGAGGCGTCCCTGCCCATGGCAGGGGGGTTGGAACTAGATGATCTTAAGGTCCTTTCCAACCCTAACTATTCTATGATGCTTTAATATCATAAAGCCATCCCAGAAGTCCATGTCACAATCTCAGAAAGTGATCTCAGAAAGCAATCTCTGAATCTCAGAAAGTTATCATAGAATGCCATCTCAGAAAGGCATATCAAAATCCCAGACAGTGATCTCAGAATGCCTCTCATAATTTAAGAATATCAGAAAGAGAACACAGAAATTAATCTCATAATCTCAGAAAGTGATCTGAAGAAGCAGTCTCAAAATCTCCGAAAGTGATCTGGGAATGCCATCTCATAATCTAAGAATTCAAGTATCTCAAAATCTCAGAAAGTGGTCTCAAAGCTGTCAGAGAATCTCAGAAAGCAATCATAGAATCATAGAATTGTTAGGGTCGGAAAGGAGCTAAATACAGAATCATAGAATGTTTTAGGTTGGAAGAGACCTTAAAGATCATCGTGTTCCAACCCCCTGCCAGGGGCAGGGACACCTTCCCCTAGACCAGGTTGCTCAAAGTCTCATGCTGTTGTTCTATTTCCTTTTTGTTTTCAGAGACGCAGAATGCTTTCTATACACCTTTGCAGACAACCCCAATATTTCTTTAATCTTTGCACCTCATCTTGGGGGGAAGGGAAAAATGCAAGCTGAGATGTATTCTTCCCATATGCATTCCTCCACCTTCCTATATCAGATAGAACAGACTTTTCCGGTGCCTTAAGCTGGAGGAATCCCAATGTGGTTGACAAACAATCTCTCTCTAGCAGTTCACACAAGTTGCCCTCAGGGTATGGCAGCTCCTTCTCAGCTGCTTGGTCCTGAGGAAAAGGAGAGGGAAAACCAAGGGGATTTCAGAGGAGGCTAATGACCTGGCTGAGCAAGGTCCAGTCCAGCATGTGGCTCCTCCTGCAGCCCTTCCCTGCCCTGAGGAAGGTGGGAAAGTGCCATTTCCCCTTATCCGCTGGGGGCTGGAAGAAAGAGAGCTCTCTCTGCGCTGTCTTCCACTGTTTTCCCCTTTTTCATTTCCCTTTCTCTAAGGACAAGAGCTGGGACATCTCATTGCAACATAGACATCTACAGCCCCAGCCTCGAGCACTTCATGGGTGCTTTTCATGGGTGCTCTTCGCCCCCAGCCAGCCCTCATGGTACAGGAGCAGGGACCCCACACCTACCAGTCTGTACATGACTAGCACTTGCAGCATGTTTGCAGTGCGCTGATTCCAACCCTCCTGCCATGGAAGCAATCTCAGAATCTCAGAAAGCCATCTAAGAATATCAGAAAGCCATTTCAGAAAGCAATGTCAGTATCTTCATAAGAGATCGCAGAAAACCATCAATGAATCTCAGAAAACAACCTCAGAATCACAGAAAGCAATGTCAGAGAGCTATCTCAAAATCTCAGAGAGCAATCTCAGAAAGTGATCTCAGTATGTTAGAAACCAAACTCAGAAAGCAATGTCAGAATCTCAGAATCCCAGAGAGCCATCTCGGAATATCATAAAGCCATCCCAGAAGGCCATGTCACAATCTCAGAAATCAATCTCAGAAAGCAGTCTCAGCAAGCGATCTTAGAATCTCAGAAAGCCATCTCAGGTTTTCAGAAAGCTGTCTCAGAAAGCAGTGTCAGAGTCTTAGTAAGCGATCTCAGAAAGCAATTTCAGAAAGCAATCTCATAATCTATACATCTGAGGTGTTCTCAGAAAGCCATCTCAGAAAGTAATCTTGAAATCTCAGAAAGCTATTTCAGAAAGCAGTCTCTGAAAGTAATCTCAGAATATCAGAAAGCGATATAGGAATCTCAGAAAGCAATCTCAGAATTTGAGAGCAATCTCAAAAAACTATCTCAGAATCTAAGCAAGCCATCTCAGAATATCAGAAAGCCATTTCAGAAAGCGATGTCAGTATCTTTGTAAGCGATCTCAGAAAGTGATCACAGAAATCGACCCCAGAATATCTAAAAGCAATCTCCAAGTGTGATCACAGAACACAATCTCAGAAAGTGATCTCAGAAAGCCATATAAAAATCTCAGAAATCAATCTCAGAAAGCCGTCTGAAAAACTGTAAATCTCCAGAAACGATCTCAGAAAGTGAACACAGAATCTCAGAAAGCAATCCCAGAATCATAGAATATCAGAAAACTATATCAGAAAGTGATCTCAGAAAGCAACCTTAGTATCTCAGAAACCAATATCAGAATCTAATAAAGTGATCTCAGAAAGCTATAACAGAAACTCAGAATCTCAGAAAGCGATCACAGAAAGTGATCTCAATCTAAGAAAGATATCTCAGAATATCAGAAAGACATTTCAGAAAGTCATGTCAATTTCTTCATAATAGTTCTCAGAAAGCAATCACAGAAATCAAACCCAGAATCTCAGAAAGTGATCTCAGAAAGCAATCTCTGAATCTCAGAAAGTGATCGCAGAATGCAATCTCAGGAAGGCATATCAAAATCCCAGACAGCGATCTCAGAAAGCCCTCTCATAATTTAAGAATATATAAGAATATCAGAAAATGATTGTGGGTGATTGTGGGTGACAGGATAGAAAGAGTTAACAAAATGGTTTCAGGCATTTTCGCCCTGGTCTGGCTTAAGCCTTGGGAACAGTGAAGAAAACACCAGGTGTTAATGCCCTGGTCAGGCCTAAGCCTTGGGAACTGTAAAGAGAACAATGAAGGGTAAAGATTGGTTAGCAAAACAAAGCAGGCAGTTTGCAAGATAAAGCAGTATGTGCATCTCAAAGACAGACCAAACAATGTGAATATTTGTAACCCTTAGTAGTTTTGCTAAATCGGGATGATAGGGAAGTAAAAGAGGGGAAAGTTGCTGCTTAGCACATAGTAGACTATAAAAGGGATGTGAGAGGCGAAATAAAGGTCTTCAGATTTCACCATAACTGGAGTCCGTCTTTGATACGCCACAAGTGATCACAGAAAGTAATCTCAGGATCTCAGAAAGAGATCTCAGAATCTCAGAATACAATTTGAGGAAGCAGTCTCAAAATATCAGAAAGCGGTCTCAGAATGCCATCTCATAATATAAGAATTCAAGTATATCAAAATCTCAAAAAGTGATCTCAGAAAGAGATCTCAGAATCTCAGAAAGCAATCTCAGAAAGCAATCTCATAATATCAGAATCATAGAAACACAGAATGAATAGGGTTGCAAAGGACCTTAAGATCATCTAGTTCCAAACCCACCTGCCATGGGCAGGGATGCCCAAAGCTCTGTCCAACCTGGCTTTGAACACTGCCAGGGATGGAGCGCTTGCCACTTCTTTGGGCAACATGCCAGCTGTCAATCATCACCCCCAGGTCCTTTTCCGCCGATAAGTTTCCAGCAACTCTTCCCCAAGCCTGTAGCATTTTAAGGAGTTGTGGCCCAAATGAAGTTTCAATTTCAATGATTCTATTGTATTACAAGTCATTACCATGAAGTACAGTGAAACAATAATTTTAGCCCAGGTCCCCTAGCTGATAAACACTAAAACAGCAAATACTGTCTGTAAGTAAGGTATGACATGCTGAAACGCCGAGACCAAGCACAACAACTCTGAGAGCAAATAAACAAACATTGCGACAAGTGGCTATTAATCCAAAATAATGAATGCTTATCACAAATACAATTAGACACACTCTTGTCAGACCTGTCGTTATCTCAACCCTTCGAGCCCCACATTGGGCACCAAAAAGAACTGTCATGGTTTAAACCCATCCGGTAACTCAGAACCACACAGCCGCTCGCTCACTCCCCCCTTCTTACCCCCTCTACTCCCAGAAGGATGGGGAGGAGAATTGAAAGAATGTAAATCCCACAGGTTGGGATAAGAACAGTCTAGTAACTGAGGTATAAAACAAAACTAATATTACTACCACCAGTAATAATAATGATAAGGGAAATAACAAGGGGAGAGAATACAATTGCTCACCACCTGCCAACTGATACCCAGCCCGACCCGAACAGTGATCTGGGCCTTCTGGGTAACTCCCCCAGTTTATATACTGGGCATGACGTGCTGTGGTATGGGATACCCCTTTGGCGAGTTTGGGTCAGGTGTCCTGTCTCTGCTCCCTCCCGGCTTCCTGTGCCCCTCCTCACTGGCAGAGCATGAGACTGAAAAAGTCCTTGATCAGAGTAAATGTTACTTAGCAACAACTGAAAACATCAGTTTGTTATCAGCATTGTTCTCAGGCTAAAGTTGAACACACAGCACTGCACCAGCTACGAAGAAGGAGAAAAATGACTGCTACAGCTGAACCCAGGATACTCAGGCATCGATCTCAGAAACCCTTCTCAGAATCTCAGAGAGCAATACCAGAATCATAGAAACTCAGAATACAGTATCAGAATGTGAACTTAGAAAGTGACATCATAATATCAGAATCATAGATCATGATTGCAGAATGCATTCTCAGAATCTCAGAAAGTGATCCCAGAAAGCAATATCAGAGCCTCAGAAAACGTTCTCACTAAGCAGTCTCAGACTCCCAGAAATCAATCTCATCACCTCAGAAAACAATCTCAAAAAGCCATCTTAAAATCTCAGAAAGCTTTCTCAGAAAGCGATTTTAGAAATCATCTGTGAATCTCAGAGCGCAATCTCAAAAACCAATATCATAATCTAATAAAGTGATCTCAGCCATCCAAGAAAGCAATCCAGAATCTCAGAAATCAATCTCAGAAAGCAAACCAGAAATTAATCTCAGACCCTCAGAAAGCCATCTCAGGATACTATCTCAGAATATCAGAAAGTGATATCAGAGAAAGCTATCTCAGAATCTCAGAAATCGATCTAAAAAATTGGTCTCAATCTCATAAAGTGATATCAGAATCTCAAAAAGCAATCTCAGGAAGTAATGTCAGAAAGYTATTGCAGGAAGCCATCTCAGAAAGCCATTTCACAATGCCACCCAAGAAAGCCAACTCAGAATCTCAGAAAGCAATATCAAAATCTCAGAAAGTGATCTCAGAAGGCAATCTGAGAATCTCCAAAAGTGATCTCAGATGCCATCTCAGAAATCCATCTCAGAATTTCAGAATGCAATCTCAGAAATCAAGCACAGAAAGTAATCTCAGAAACTCAGAAACTGATCTCAGAATTTTAGAATCTCAGAAAGCGATCTCAGGAAGCCATATCAATATCTTGGAAAGTGATCTCAGAATGTTATCTCAGAATCTCAGAGAGTGAACTCAGAGGCCATCTCAGAAATCTATCTCAGGAACTCAGAAAGCTATCTCAGAACCTCATAAAGCAGTCTTAGAAAACATTGTCAGAAAGTAATCTCAGAATCTCAGAAAGCTACCTCAGAAAGCCATCTCATAATATAAGAATCTCAGAAAGTGAACTCAGAAAGTGATCACAGTATCTCAAAAAGCAATCTCAAAATGAAATCTCAGAAAGCAATCTCAGAATCTCAGAAAGCGATCCCAAAAATAAATCACAGAATCTCAGAAAGCGATCTTAGAATCAAAGGGATCTCAGATAGCAAACTCATAAACTCAGAATTTCAGAAAGCAGTCTCAGAAGCTATCTCAGAATCACATAAAGCAATCACAGGAAGCAATGTCAGAAAGCAATCACAGGAAGACATCTCAGGATTTCAGAATGCCATCTCGGAAAGCCATCTCACAATGCCGCCGTCTAAGCAATCTCAGAATCTCAGAGAGCTATCTCAGTATCTCAGAAAGCGATCTCAGAAAGCCATCTAGGAAAGAGATATAAGAATCTCAGAGAGCTATCTCAGTATCTCAGAAAGTGATCTCAGAAAGCCATCTCAAAAAGCCATCTAAGAAACTCAGAAAGCTATCATAGAAAGGGATTTTAGAAATAAACTATGAATCAGAATGCGATCTCAAGAAGCAATCTCATAATCTAATAAAGTGATCTCAGAAAGAGATTGAAAAATATCAGAAAAGAGATCTAAGAAAAGATTCTCAAATTTCAGAAAGTGATATCAGAAAGCCATCTCAGAAAGCAATGTCAGAATCTCATAGAGCAATCTCAGAAAGACATCTCAGAGGCCATCCAAGAAATCCATCTCAGAAACTCAGAAAGCTATCTCAGAAAGCAGTATCAGAAAGTAATCTCAGAATCTCAGAAATCAATCTCAGTATGTCAGAAACACAGAAAGCAATTTCAGGAAGAAATCTCAGAATATCAGAAAGCCTACAAGGCTGCTGGGGAGGGACTCTTCATTAGGAACTACAGTGATAGGGCAAGGGGCAATGGGTTCAAACATAAACAGGGGAAGTTTAGGTTAGATATAAGGAAGAAGTTCTTTACTGTGAGGGTGGTGAGGCACTGGAATGGGTTGCCCAGGGAAGTTGTGAATGCTCCATCGCTGGCAGTGTTCAAGGCCAGGTTGGATGGAGTCTTGGGTGACATAGTGTCCCTGCCCATGGCAGGGGGGTTGAAACTAGATGATCTTAAGGTCTTTTCCAACCCTAGCTATTCTATGATTCTATGATTCTAAAGCAATTTCAGAATCATAGAATCTAAGAAAGAGATCTCAAAATGCAATCTAAGAATCTCAGAAAGCCATCTCAGAATGTGATATAACAATTTCAGAAATCTATCTCAGAAAATCAAAAAGGGATTTCAGAAAGCTATCTCAGAAATAATCTCAGAATGTCAGAAAGAGATCTCAGAAAGCGATGTCAATTTTAGAAAGCAATCTCAGAAAGTGATACCAGAAAGTGATTCAAGAATCTCAGAAAGCAATCTCTGAATCTCAGAGAGCGATCTCAGAAACTCAAAATTTCAGCAACTGATCTAAGAAGCAATCTCAGAATCTCAGAGAGCGATCTCTAGAAAGCCATCTCATAATCTAAGAGTCTCAGAAAGCAATCTCAGAATTCAATCTCAGAAAGCAATCACAGAATCTCACAAAGCGATCTCAAATAGCCATCTTAGAATCTCAGAACACAATCTCAAAAAGCAGTATGAGAAAGTATTCTAAGAATCGCAAAAATTGATCTCAAAATCTCAGACAGCAATATCAGAAAGACATCTCAGAATCTCAATAAGCAGTCTCATAATCTCAGACAGCTATCTTTGAAAGTAATTTCAGATTCTCAGTAAACCCTCTCAGAAAGACATCTCAGAAAACAATCTCAGACAATTTCATGAATCTCAGGAAGCCATCACAGAAAGACTTTTCAGAATCTCAGAAACAGATCTCAAAAAGAAATCTCAAAATCTCAGAAAGCAATCTCCAAAACTGATCTCAGAAACCAATCTCAGAATCTAAGAATGCGATCTCAGAATTTCAGAAAGCAATCTCAAGAAAAGAATCTCAGAAAGCTGGATTACTGAATGCCTTCTTTGTGTCAGTCTTTATCACTAAGAATGGCTCTCAGGATTCCCAGACCTCAGAGGTTAGAAATTAAGTCTTCCCCCAAGTCATAGAGAGTTGGGTTAGGGATAGGCTAGCACCCGGATTTAACACCCATAAATCCATAAATGATGGGATACACCCAAGGGTACTGAGGGAGCTGGCAGATGTTGCTGCTCTACCTCTCTTCTTCATCTTTTTGAAAAAACATTGAGAACAACTGTTATCTACCTTGACTTCAGCAAGGCTTTTGAAACAGTCTCCCAGTATATCCTCGTAGGTAAGCTAAGGAAATGTGGGTTAGATGAATGGGCAGTGAGATGGATTGAGAACTGGCTAAATGGCAGAGTTCAAAGGGTTGTGATCAGCAGAGTAGAATCCAGTTCAAGGCCTGTAGTCAGTGGTGTTCCCTGGGGATCAGTACTGGGTCCGGTCTTATTCAACTTGTTTATCAGTGACCTGGATGAGGAGGTAGAGAGTACTCTCAGCAAGTTTGCTGATGATACGAAGCTGTCTGTTATACCTGAAGGCTGTTCTGCCATTCAGTGGGGCCTTTATAGGCTGGAGGATTAGGCAGAGAGAAACCTCATGAGGTTCAACAAAGGCAAGTGTAGAGTACTGCACCTGCAGAGGAAGAACCCCAAGTACCAGCACAGGTTGGGGGCTGACCTACTAGAGAGCAGTTCAGCTGAGAAGGATCTGGGAGTATTGGTAGATGATAAGTTGACTATGAGCCAGCAGTGTGCCCTTGCAGCCAGGAGGGCCAATAGTATCCTGGGGTGCATCAGAAGGAGTGTGGCCAGCAGGTTAAGGGAGGTGATCCTCCTGTACTTGACCCTGGTGAGGCCACATCTGGAATACTGTGTCCAGTTCTGGGCTCCTCAATACAAGAAAGACAAGGAGCTACTGGTGAAAGTGCAGTGGAGGGCCACAAGGATGATCAGGGGTCTGAAGGAGTCTTAAGGTGTCTTATGAGGAAAGACTGTGGGAGCTGGGTCTGTTTAGTCTAGAGAAGACTGAGAGGGGATCTCATTAATGCATATAAATATCTCAAAGGCGGGTGCCAGGAGGATGGTGCCAGACTCTTTTCAGTGGTGCCCAGCAACAGGATGAGGAGAAATGGCCATAAACTAAAACGCAAGAAGTTTCACCTCAACATGAGGAAGAACTTTACGTTGAGGGTGGCAGAGCACTGGAACAGGCTGCCCAGGGAGGTTGTGGAGTCTCCCTCTCTGGAGACATGCAAGACCTACCTGGACATGTTGCTGTGTAACCATCTCTAGGTGGCCCTGCCTTGGCAGGGAGGTTGAACTAGATGATCTCCAGAGGTCCCTTTCAACCCTAATGTTTCTGTGATGTTGTGATCTCAGATTCTCTGAAAACGATCTCAGCATCTCTGAAAATTATCTCAGAATCTCTGAAATCAATCTCAGAAAGTGATTTCAGAATCTCAGAACCACAAGAAGCCATCGCATACTCACAGAAAACAATCACAGAAAGCCATTTTTGAATCTCAGAAAGTGATCTCAGATTGTCAGGAAACCATCTCAGAAATCCATTTCAGAAACCCAGAAAGTATTGTCAGAAAGTCTCTGCTCCCTCCCAGCTTCTCCTGCCCCTCGTCACTGGCAGAACATAAGAGACTGAAAAGTCCTTCACCAGGGTAGGTGCTACTTAGCAACAACCAAAACGTCAGTGTGTTATCAGCATTGTTCTCAGACCAAAGCCAAAACACAGCACTGCAGCAAAAACTAAGAAAGAAAAAAATTACTGTTACAGTTGAAATCAGGAGAGAATCTCAGAAAGCAATCTCAGAAAGCAATCACAGAATCTCAGAAAGCCACCTCAGAATATCATAAAGCCATCCCAGAAAGCCATCTCATAATGTAAGAAACTAAGAAATAAATCTCAGAATGTAATCTAAGAATAACAGAATTTCAGAGTCTCAGGATGCAATCTCAGAATATCACAAAGCCTTCTAAGACAGCCATCTGCTAAAGAGATCACAAAATGTTGAAAAGGAATCTCATAAAGCCATCCCTCAATCTCAGAAAGCGATCTCAAAAATCTCATAATCTCAGAAATCTCTCAGAAATCAATCTCACAATCTTAGAAAGCCATTTAAGAAAAAAACTCAGAATCATAGAATCATAGAATCATAGAATAGTTAGGGTTGGAAAGGACCTAAAGATCATCTAGTTCCACCCCCCCTGCCAGGGGCAAGGACACCTCCCACTAAACCATGCCACCCAAGGCTCTGTCCAACCCAGCCTTGAACACCGCCAGCGATGGAGCATTCACAACTTCCCTGGGCAATCCATTCCAGTGCCTCACCACCCTTACAGGAAAGAATTTCTTCCTCCTATCCAAACTAAACTTCCCCTGGTTAAGTTTGAACCCATTACCTCTTGTCCTATCACTGCAGTCCCTCATGAAGAGTCCCTCCCCAGCATCCTTATAGGCCCCCTTCAGATACTGGAAGACTGCTAAGAGGTCTCCTCGCAGCTTTCTCTTCTCTAGGCTGAACAGCCCCAACTTTCTCATCCTATCTTCATACGGGAGGTGCTCCAGTCCCCTGATCATCCTCGTGGCCCTCCTCTGGACTTGTTCCAACAATTCCATGCCCTTTTTAAGTTGAGGACACCAGAACTGCACACAATACTCCAAGTGAGGTCTCACAAGAGCAGAGTAGAGGGGCACGATCACCTCCCTCGACCTGCTGGTCACGCTCCTCTTCATGCAGCCCAGGATACAGTTGGCTTTCTGGGCTGCAAAGGCACACTGCCATCTCATGTTCATTTCTTCATAGACCAACACCCCCAAGTCCTTCTCCGCAGGACTGCTCTGAATCTCTTCTCTGCCCAACCTGTAGCTGTGCCTGGGATTGCTTCAACCCAGGTGTAGGGCCTTGCACTTGTCATGGTTAATCTTCATCAGGTTGGCATCAGCCCACCTCACAAGCATGTCAAGGTCCCTCTGGATGGCATTCCTTCCCTCCAGCGTATCAACCGAACCACACAGCTTGGTGCCATAGGCAAACTTGCTGAGGGCGCACTCAATCCCGCTGTCCATGTCGCCCACAAAGACGTTGAACAAGACCGGTCCCAACACCGATCCCTGAGGGACACCACTCGTTACTGGTCTCCAGCTGGACATGGAGCCATTGAGCACAACTCTTTGTGTGCGGCCATCAGGTCAGTGCTTTATCCACCGACTGGACCACCTATCAAATTGATGTCTTTCCAACTTAGAGACAAGGATGTCATGTGAGACAGTGTCAAACGCTTTGCACAAGTCCAGGTAGATGACATCAACTGCTCTACCCCTGTCCATCAGTTGCGTAGCCCCATCATAGAAGGCCACCAAATTGGTCTGGCAGGATTTCCCCTTAGTGAAGCCATGCTGGCTGTCACCAACCACCTTGTTGTTTTTCATGTGCCATAGCATGCCTTCCAAGAGTATCTGCTCCAAGATTTTTCCAGGCACAGAGGTGAGGCTGATTGCTCTGTAGTTCCCCGGCTCATCCATTTTCCCCTTCTTGAAAATGGGGGGTTTATTTCCCTTTTTCTAGTCATCAGGAACTTCACCTGACTGCCATGATTTTTCAAATATGATGGACAGTGGCTTAGCAACTTCATTTGCCAGCACCTTCAGGACCCGTGGATGGATTTCATCAGGTCCCATGGACTTGTATACGTTCAGGTTCCTTAGATGGTCTCGAACCACATCCTCTCCTACAGTGGGCCCAGGGTCTTCATTCTAACATTCTCTGCGTCTGCCTTCCAAGGCTTGGGTGGTATGGTCAGAGCATTTTCAGGTGAAGACTGAGGCAAAGAAGTCTTGAAGAACCTCAGCCTTCTCCAAATCCAGGGTAGCCAGTTCTTCCGATAGCTTCCAGAGGGGGCCCATGTTATCCCTAGTCTGCCTCTCATTTGCAATATACCTATAGAATCCCTTCCTGTTATCTTTCACATCCCTAGCCAAGTTTAATTCTAAGTGGGCCTTAGCTTTCCTAACCTGGTCCCTGGCTTCCCAGACAACATCCCTGTATTCTTCCCAGGCCACCTGCCCTTACTTCCACCTTTTATAAGCCTCTTTTTTCCTTCGAATTTTCCTCAGCAGCTCCTTATCCATCCAAGGAGTTCTCCTAGCCCTCCTGCTGCACTTCCTTCTAGTAGGGATGCATTGCTCCTGAGCTTGCAGCAGGTGATCCTTGAATATCAACCAACAGTCTTGGGCCCCCCCGCCCTCTAGGGCTATATCTCATGGAATCTTACTAAGCAGGTTCCTGAAGAGGCCAATGTCTGCTCTCTTGAGGTCCAGGGCAGTGAGCTTTCTGCACGCTCTTCTCACTGTCCTGAGGATCTCAAATTCGACCATCTCATGATCGCTGCAACCAAGGCTGCCCTGGAGCGTCACATTTCCAACCAGCCCTTCTCTGTTGGTGTGCCGAAGTTCAAGCATGGCACCTCTCCTTGTCAGCTCCTGTATTACTTGCAGAAGGAAGCTGTCTTCCACGCAATTGAGGAACTTCCTGGATTGCTTGTGCTTGCCGTACTGTCCCTCCAACAGATATCAGGGTGGTTGAAGTCCCCCATGAGAACAAGGGCTTGCGAGCATGAGGCTGTTCCTATCTGTCTATAGAGCGCTTCATCCACCGAGTCCTCTTGGTCCGGAATCACATTAAGCAGTCTCAGAATGTCAGAAATCAATCTCTGATTCTCAGAAACCAATCACAGAAAACAATCTCAGAATCTCAAAATTGCCATCTCAGAAAGCCATCTCAGAATCTTTGAAAGCAGTCTCTGAAATATGATCTCACAAATTGAGATTTTAAACTTAAATGGGGGGAGTTCAAGTTAGGTGCAAGGAAGAAGTTCTTTACTGTGAGGGTGCTGAGGCATTGGAAGAGGTTGCCCAAAGAAATGGTGAATGCTCCATCCCTGGCAGGGTTCAAGGCCTGGTAGGACAGGGCCTTGGGCAACATGGTCTAGTGTGAGGTGTCCCTGCCCATGGCAGGGGGTTTGAAGTAGATGATCTTAAGGTCCTTTCTAACCCTAACCATTCTATGATTCCATGATTTTATGAAAGGGATCTCAGAATTACAGATTCTCATTATCTCAGGAAGTGATCTCAGAATCTAAGAGCGCCATCTCAGTAAGCCATTTGAAAAAGGGATCTCACAATCTCAAAATGATATCTCAGAAATTTGTATATGAACTCAGAAAGCAACCTCAGAACTTCGTAATCTCAGAAAGAGATACCAGAATCTCAGAACACTATCTCTGGAAGCGATCTCAGAAAGCCGTCTCAGAATCTGTGAAAACTATCTCAGAATCTCAGAAACCAATCTCAGAAAGTGATTTCGGAATCTCAGAAAGCAATCTCAGAAAGCAGCGTCAGAAAGTAATCATGGAATCTAAGAAAACAATCTCACAATCCCAGAAAGTGATCTCAGCATCTCAGAAATTGATCTAGGAAAGCCATGTCAGAATCTGTTGATCTCAGAATATCACAAAGCCATCTCATAAAACAATCTCAGAATCATAGAATCTCAGAAAGTTATCTCAGAATGTGATCTCAGGGAGTGATCCTCTGAATTACAGAATATCAGAATCTCAAACAGCAATCTGAGAACCATCTATGAAACTCAGAAAGTGTTCTCAGAATCTCAGAACACAATCTCTGAAAGTGATCGCAGAATCTCAGAATCACAGAAATCTATGTAGAAAAGCGATGTCACAGTCTCAGAAAGTGATCAGAAAATCTCAGAAAGCGATCTCAGAATCATTGGAAGTGATCTCAGAATCTCTGAACACAATCTCTGAAAGTGATCTCAGAAGCTCAGAGAGTGATCTTGGAAAGCGATCACAGAACTTGAGAGTCACAGAAAGCAATGTCAGAAAGTGATCTCAGAATCTCATGAAGATATCTCAGAAAGCGATATCATCTCTGAAAGCAAACCCAATGCCTCAGCTACAGGAGCTGGCCGTGAATATCCTATGCAGAAGGAGATAGAGGAAGAGAGAAACGAATGACTGCAAAACATCACTTGGGAGCAACTGAAAAGTAACAGCCTGAATATGTGTCCTTGTAAAGTAGCTCTTATTAGAGGCTGTGATTTCGTGTATAACACCACCTGTACTTACTAGCCAGTTGCTAATAAGAAACTACACCTTGTATTGTATGGATTTGTCAATTGTAAAACAGATGTTAGAGCATGCAAATTTGCAGCAGCTGCTAGAAAATGCTAAGGCAAAAGTGAGAAAGATTCTAATACAATGATAGCGTTATAGAGCAGACAATGGAACAAATTAAGAGGGTGAGAGAACTCCACTGATGAGAAATTTCTTTGGTTGGTCACTCACTGCCACAAGCGTCTTCAACATGCTGCTGCACCCTGTAGTATACATACTGCTAATGTTAATCCGTATGTGTTTTGCCATAGTAGTGATTTGTTACTGGATGAAGCAGGTGAAACTCTGCATTGACAGCAAGGTGCAAGGACTGAGGTTGCCGAATGCCTCCTACCACAGTCAAGGGCAAGACTGGGTTGGCCTCTGTGTTTGCCACCAAGAAGAACTTTTAGCTCCGCTGTTGGTTGCAACSGAGCAGGCGTTGAGTGGTGGGGACACATGCCATGCCAGACCTTGATGTGAGGGATGGCCTCCCCTGTCATCAGAGAGCTATACAGGAGAGAAGGGCAGGCCAAGAAGCCTGTGGTTGGCATATGTTGCAGATATGATCTAGTCTAAATCCACTATTATTCTGACCTGCTACATGGTGTGTAAGAATCATTGATATGTCACATGTTACAAAGTTTCAAGTGACTTCAGATAGAGCGAACATAGCAAATTGTAAAAAACATGCTAGTATGGCAAACAGGGGAATGATAGGGAAGGCCCCAAATACACGAATCAACAAAGCATTCTGGTCTTAATAACAAGGACAGCACACCTTCGGGAAGATGAGGGACTGAATTGGTTGAACAAAGTGTTTTCTGGCTTGAGCATTACAGGATGGCTTTACTTTATCTTAATCATTTTGTCAGTCTTTTTAGGTATTCTAATCTGTGTGCCTTTTTTGCTACAATAGCTAATGGAGAATGTAGAAACTTTGGCAAGGTAGATCATAAATCTATAAAAACTGTCTTTTGGTGTGGGTGAAGGGATAGAAATAGTTAATGAAATGGATTCAGGCATTATCGCCCTGGCCTGGCTTCAGCCCTGGGAACAGCAAAGAAAACAACAGGTGTTAATGCCCTGGGCAGGCCTAAGCCTTGAGAACTGTAAAGACAACAATGAAGGGTGAAGATCTGTTAGCAAAACAAAGCAGAGTTTGCAAGATAAAGCAGGATGTGCATCTCAAAGACAGACCAAACTGTGAAAATTTGTAACCCTTACTTTTGCTAAATCAGGATGATAAGGGAGTGAGAGAGTGGAAAGTTACTGCTTAGCACTTAGTAGACTATAAAAAGGATGGGATACCCAGGAATTCAGACCAGCATAGGCCTATATTGTCTATTGTCAGTTTGTTATGCTGTCTTTGATGGTAATATGTATGTGGCTATGTTAACTAAATTGGTCAACTATATGCAACTGAAAGACTGCTGGATATGTGGTCAAGCAGACCGTTTTGATAGACCACTACTGGAATTTCCATCGAGTAATTGGACCGATCTTAACCCATATAGTCCATTGAACACTTCATACCAGTGCAAGACTAAGGCAGATAGATTAATGGAAGACACTCCCCTTAGCTTGCTCCTTGTGTAAATCACCCCGCACATCCATTTGCACTGTTGTTGCAATAGCCTGTTTGGAAAAAGAAAAAGGGGAAGAGAAAGGGAAAACAGAAATTAGCCATTCTAGAATGGTTACTTCCACCTAGTACAGCACCAAAAAGTATATGGCAGCGATCAGAGGCTTGTTGCCTTACTCATATTCGAAGCCTTCAAAGTGAATTGGGCTTAGCTGAGGGAAATGCCATAGCAGACTCAATGGTGAGTCTTTCTCTTGTGAAGCCTGTGAATTCATTTGCAATGGCTAGATAAAGTCACTCTTTATTTCACCAGTCAGCAAAAGTTTTGAAGAGACAATCTGATATATCTTGGACAGATGCATAAGGTATTATAAAAGCTTGTTCTCAATGCAGTCAGCATGGCACAGGGCTGGGATTAGGGGTTAATCCCAGAGGTATTCAGGCCTGTGAATTGTGGCAGATGGATGCAACACAGGTACCTGAATTTGGAAGACAAAAACATGTACATGTTACAGTAAGATTATTGCTTATATGTGGCGCTTGTGGTTCCTTTTTTAGTAAGAGTAGTTTATTATTAGATGTAGGCAGCATAAGACATGCTACCCTACAAAATAGGGCAGCTATTGATTTTTTATTATTAGCTCAAGGACGCAGTTGTGAAGACTTTGAGGGAATGTGTTGTATGAATCTCTCTGATAACTCTGAATCTATTCATAAGAATATTCAAATTTTAAGAGATGGCGTACAAAAGTTACAAGTGCTCTCTGAATGGGACTGGTTTCAAAGATTATTGCACGGATGAAAAAATTAGTAGCTGGCTGGGAACATTGATCAAAGCAGTCTACGGCATGCTTTGCTGCAAAATCACGCAGCTGTAGATTTTTGTTATTGGCCTATGGTCATGGGTGCACTGACTTTGAAGGGATGTGCTGCTTGAATCTTTCAGACCGTAGCAGAGGTATTCACAAGCAACTGCAATATCTAGAAGAGCACATTCAAAAAATTACGCAAGAAGAAAGCCCCTTTGATAAATGGTCTCAAAGCCTGTTTGGCAGGTGGGGTATGAGTTTGTGGATCCAATGTTTATTGCTACTAGGGTTAAAGATTTTTGGTATTATCTTGTTAATTGTGTTTGTATGCTCTCTTATGCTAACCTGTATAAAAAGAGTTTTACTTAAGCTGCAGCAACAAATATTTTTAGTGCAAAAAGAAAAGAGGGGAATTGTTGGGGAATGGCTGCTGGAGAATGGACACGACGAGACCATGGATCAGTGGATGAAAGAGACCCAGCAGTAATGAACCACAGACTTTGCAGCCCTCGTTTAGAGGTTACTAAAGGGTGCGTACGTGCAGAAGTCCAAGCAAGSCRGCACGGAAMAGTTGCTGAGGAGAATATGTAGGGAGGAACTGATAACTGTAACCTTGAAGCGCAGCTGCAAGCTGGAAACMCTCTGGAACATAACCAAGAAGAAAACCRCACAGGGGAGTGGGGTGCGAATGTAACTTTTGAGCTGTAACCAATCACATATTGACTAGTAAGCATAAGTAGCCAATTATATATTAGCAAGTGTGCCTGCATAGAGTATATAACTGGAACCCTCAGATGAAATAAACTGAGTCTGTTGAACGATCACATTGATTGTCTTCATTCTCCCACCAGGGGTGCAGGCAAGAGGGGCCTGCGGCGGGCAATAAGGGGCTGCGGTCCTCACATACCGCACAGGCAGAGGAGCCTGTGGTTCCCGCCCGCAACAACCTCACTGTTGCAGGGAGTGAATGCAGGACCTTGTCATTGCTGGACCTTGCTGTCACAGGATCTAGCCATCACAAGACCTAGCTGTCGCAGAGTACTGCAACGTCATCCACTACCACTACGTCACCATCATAGGGAGCGATTGCAGGATCTCACTGTTGCCAGACCTCACTATTGCCAGAAGCAATTCCAGGGCCTCCTCACCACTGCAGGACATTGCCATTGCAGTTAGCAACCACAGGACCTCCTTGCCGCCACACGCAACCATTGCCGGATCTTGCCGTTGCAGGAGCCTCGCCATCACAGGAAGCAATTGCGAGACCTTGCTTTTTCAGGACCTCACTTTTTCAGGACCTCCTTGCCATCACAGGAAGTAATCACAGGACCTCCTCACATTTGCAGTACCTCCTTGCCATCACAGGACCTCCTTGCCATCATAGGACCACCTCGCTATCACAGGGAGTGACCACAGGACCTTGCTGTAGCAGGACCTTGCTGTCTCAGGGACCAACCACAGTACCACACTGTCACAGGAAGAGATTGCAGGGCCTCACCATTGCAGGAAGAAATCGCAGGGCCTCCTCATCATTGCAGTTACCTTGCTATTGCAGGACCTCCTCGCTGTTGCAGGACTTTGCCATCGCAATAAGCAATCACAAGGCCTTGCCATTTCAGGACCTCACCTTCACAAGAAGCGATTCCAGGACCTCCTCACTGTCACAGGAACTTGCCATTGCAGGACCTCACCATTGCAGGACCTCATCGTTGCAGGAAGCGATCACAGGACCTTGCTTTTGCAGGATCTCCTTGCCATCACAGGACCACCTCGCCATCGCAGGAAGTGACTTATGAAACTCACCGTTGCAAGGAGCAAAGCACGACCTTGCCATCACAGGGAGCGAATGCATGACCTTGCTGTCATAACAACTTGCCCTTGCAGGACCTGGCAGCCACAACTGTAGGGCATCGCCTTTTCAGGAACTCACTGTTTCAGGGAGCGACAGCAGGACATCCTCGCCTTAGCAGGACCTCACCATCAAAGTGATCACAAGACTGCCTTGCCATATCAGGACCATGTGATCACAGGACCATCTCAACATCGCAAGAAGCAAATGCAGGACCTCCTCACCGTCAATGTATTTAACTGTTGCCAGAGCCACTGGGAGCAACTGCATGACCACACCGTCACTGGACCTCACCATTGCTGTAGTAGAACCTTGGTGTCACAGGGAGCAAAGGCAGGACATCGCCTTTGCAGGAACTCACTGTTGCAGGGAGCAACCACAGAACTGCAGAACCTCCTTACCATAGCAGGACTTCACCACGAAATGAAGCAATCGTAAGACCTCCTTGACACCTCAGGACCTTGTGATTGCAGGACATCCTTGACATTGCAGGGACCTTGCCATAGCAGGGAGCAACCACAGGAAATCGCCTTTGCAGGATCTCGCTGCCACCGGGAGCGACTGCATGACCTCGCTGTTGCTGGACCTTGCCATTGCCAGAAGCAACTGCAGGCCCTCCTTGCTGTCACCAGACCTCGCCTTTGCTAGATTTTGTTGTCACGGGGAGCAACCGCAGGACCTCAGCATCACAGGGAGAGACTGCAGTACCTTGCCGTCCCAAGACCTCACCATCGCAGGACCTCGTGACTGCAGGACTTTCTCACCACTGCAGGACCTCACGATCGCAGGACCTCCTTGCCATCACCGTATTTTGCTATGGCCAGGCCTCACCATCACCAGAAGTAGCCACAGGTCCTCCTCACCTTTGCAGGACCTTGTTGTCACAGGGAGCTACTGCAGGACTTCGTCACCACAGGAAGAGATTGCAGGAACTCGCCGTTGTAGGGAGCAATGCAAAACCTTTTTGTTGCAACAACTCGCCGTTGCAGGACCTGGCTGCTGCAGGGAGTGACCATAGGGCCTTGCTGTAGCAGAACCTTGCTGTCATAGGGAGCAACCACAGGTCCTTTTCACCGTTGCAGGACCTTGCGATTGCAGGACCTCCTCGCTGTCTTAGGACCTCACGATCACAGGACCTCCTTGCCATCACAAGAAGGCACCGCAGGACCTTCTCACCATCACAGGAACTTGCCATCACGGGGAATGACCACGGGACCTCACCATCACAGGCAGTGATCGCAGAACCTTGTTGAATAGCCTTGTCATAGTAGGGAGCAAACTCAGAGCTTTGCTGTTGCAGGACTTTTCTGTCACAGGAAGTGACACCCCCACCCCCCCCATGATCTCGCTGTCGTAGGGAGTGACAGCAGGACCTTGCTGTCACAGGACCTCACCATCTCAGGGTGCAACTACAGGACCTTCTTGCCATAGCAGGACCTTGCCATCAAAGTAAGCAATTGCAGGACCTCCTCGCTGCCACCAGATTTCACTATCACTGGACCTCACAGCTGCTGGGAGCTATTTCAGGACCTCCTCGCCCTTGCAGGACCCCACCGTCGCAGGACCTTGATGTCGTGGGGAGCAACTGCAGGACATCCTCGACATCACCAAACACTACCGCAGGACCTCCTCACCATCATCGGACCTTACTGTGGCGAGAAGCCACCGCAGGGCCTTGCCTTTGCAGGAACTTGCCATCACAGGGAGTGACCTCACAACCTCACTGTCACAGGACCTCGGCATCTCAGGACCACACCATAACGGGACATAGCCGTTGCAGGACCTCACAGTCACAGGGAGCAGTTGAATAACCTTGCCTTCACGGGGAGCGGTCACAGGACCTTGCCATTGCACAGCCTCCCCATCACAGGTTGAAGAGCATCCTCCTTGACATCACAAGAAGTTATCGCAGGACCTCCTCACCATCATCAGGAACAACCACACAACCTCACTGTCATAGGAAGTGATCGCAGGACTTTGCTGTCACAGGGAGCAATTGCAGGAACTTGCCATTGCACAACCTTGCTGTTGCAGGGAGCGAATGCAGGACCTCACCATAGCAGAACCTTTCCATCGCAAGGATCAGCCGCTGGACCTTGCCCTTGAAGGGCCTTACTGTTGCAGGGAGCAATAGCACAACCTCACCATAGCAGAACCTTGATGTCACAGGACCTCAGCATCGCAGGGAGCAACCACAGGGCCTCCGCATCATTGCAGGACCTCGCAATCGCAGTACCTCGCCAACATTGCAAGAAAAGATCTCCTCACCATCGCAAAAAGTGATCACAGAACCTCCCCACTGTCTCTGAGCCTCACAGTTGACAGGAGCAACCACAGGACCTAGACATCACACAACCTCAGCATCTCAAGGAGTGATCAAAGAACCTCACCATCACAGGAAACGATTGCAGGATCTCTCTGTAGCAGGACTGCACCATCTCAGGACCTCAGCATTGCAACTGCAGGACCTTGCTGTCACAGGACCTCGCTGTCACAGCACCATTGCAGGGAGTAAACACATGACCTCGCTGTCACAGGGAACAACAGTAGGACGTCCTCGCTATTGCAGGACCAGATGATTTCAGGACCTCCTTGCCATCACTGGATCTCCCTGTCTCCAGGAGCAATTCCAGGACATCCTTGCCATTGCAGAACCTCGCCATCACGAGAATCAAACACAGGGCCTCACCTTTGCAGGACCTTGACATCGCAGGGTGCAACCACAGGACTTAGCTATTGCAGGAAGCAATCACATGACCTCACTGTCACCAGAAGCAATTCCAGGACATCCTCGCTGTCGCAGCAATTCACTGTTGCAAAAAGTGACCACAGGTCCTCGCTGATTCAGGACCTCGCTGTTGCCAGGAGTGACTGCTCGAACTCGCCTTCTCAGGGAGTAAATGCACCACCTTGTTGTCACAGGACCTCTCTGTCTCAGGACCTAGATGCAGAGGGGAGAGACCACAGGGCCTCATCTTTGCAGGACCTCACTGTTGCAGGGAGTGACTGCAGGAACTCTCTGTCACTGGACTTCATGGTTGCAGGACCTCACAGTTTCAGGGAGCAATAGCAGGACCTCTTCACCATAGCAGGACCTCGCCATCAAACAAAGCGATCCCATGACCTCGCCGCTGCAGGACCTCCTTGACATTGGAAGAAGTTACCATAGGACCTCTTAAATATTGCAAGAAGTGATCGCAGGACCTCTTCATCACTGGCACCTTGCCATCATAGGGAGTGACTGCAGGACCTCATCACAGTCATGGGAAGCTATTGCAGGAGCTCATTATCATAGAATCATAGAATAGCTAGGGTTGGAAAGGACCTTAAGATCATCTACTTCAACCCCACCTGCCATGGGCAGGGACACCTCACACTCGACCATGTCTTCCCAAGGCCCTGTCCAACCAGGCCTTGAACACTGCCAGGGATGGAGCATTCACCATTTTTTTGGGCAACCTCTTCCAATGCCTCACCACCCTTACAGTAAAGAACTTCCTCCTTATATCCAATCTAAACTTCCCCTGGTTAAGTTTGAACCCATTACCCCTTGTCCTCTCACTACAGTCCCTAATGAAGAGTCCAGTCCATCCCCAGCATCCTTATAGGCCCCCTTCAGATACTGGAAGGCTGCTATGAGGTCTCCACGCAGCCTTCTCTTCTCCAGGCTGAACAGCCCCAACTTTCTTAGCATGTCTTTGTATGGGAGGTGCTCCAGTCCCCGATCATCCTCATAGCCCTCCTCTGGACTTGTTCCAACAGTTCCATGTCCTTTTTACATTGAGGACACCAGAACCGTGCACAATACTCCAAGTGAGGTCTCACGAGAGCAGAGCAGAGGGGCAGGATCACCTCCCTTGACCTGCTGGTCACATTCCTTTTGATGCAGCCCAGGACACGGTTGGCAATCTCATGAGAAGCAATTGCATGACCTCACCATTGCACTACCTCGCTGTTGCAGGGAGTGTCTTTGGGACTTTGCCATTGAGGGGAGTATCTGCAGGGCATCACCTCCACTGGGCCTTCCTGCTGTGGGGCGCCACCACTGCTGGGAATGTCCTCATAGCCTCCTGGCCGTCACAGGGAGTGACCGCAAGGACCTCACCATCGCACAACCTGGCCATTGCAGGGATCGACCATGGGACTTCCTGGCCATCAAGTGGAGCGACCGCGTAAACTCCTCATCATCACAGGACCTCCTCACCCTTGCATGGAGTGACCGCAGGACCACCTCTCCATCACACAACCTTGCCACCGCAAGGAGTGACCATGGGGCTTCATCACCACAGGGTGCGACCACACGGCCTCACCACGGCAGGACCTCACCATTGCAGGGAGCAACTGCACGACCTCCTCACTGTTGCATGACCTCCTCACCATCACGAGGAGCAACTGCGGGGCCTCCTCACCATTGCCCAGCCTTGCCATCACAGGGAGCAACTGCACAACTTTTCCGTTGCACAACCTTGATGTCGCACAACCTTGCCATTGCATGAACTTGCCATTGCATGACCTCGCTGTTGCATGACTTCGTATGTGTGGGATGGGGGGAAGAATTGGATTTCAGTGACAATACCTAGACCATCCATGAGCAGCAATCAGTCCCTTCCGGGTAACTCCCCCCAGTTTATATAGTGCGCATGACGGGCTGTGATATGGAATATCCCTTTGGCTACTTTGGGTCAGGTGCCCTGCCTCTGCTCCCTCCCATCTTCTTGTGCCCTTCCTCACTGGAAGAGCATGAGAGATTGAAAAGTCCTTCATCAGGGTAAGTGCTACTTAGGAAAAATTAAAATCTCGGTGCGTTTCAGCATTATTCTCAGACTAAAGCCTGTCATGGGTTCAGCAGTAGCAGACATTTTTCTCCTTCTTGGTAGCTGGTGCAGTGCTGTGTTTTTGACTTTCGGCCTGGGAACAACTCTGATAACACCAGTGTTTCGGTTACTTCTTAGTGATGTTTTGGTCTGACCAAGGACTTTCTGAGTCTCATGCTCTGCCAGGGAGGAGGGGAAGCCGGGAGGAAGCAGAGACAGGACACCTGACCAAAACTGACCAAAGAGGTACTCCATGCCATAGCACGTTATGACCAGGATGTAAAGACAGAGAGCAGAGACCCGGAAGGGTGGGGGTGCACTGTGTGGTCGGGCTTGGTATTAGGTGGTGAGAATTGTATTCTTTCCTTGTATTTGCCTTGTCATTATTAGAATTGGTGGTAGCAGTAGTGGTCTTGAGTTATACTTTAGTTACTAAACTGTTCTTACCTCAACCTGTGGGAGTTGCATTCTTTCCATTCTTCCCCCCCTTCCCCCCCCCCCCCCCGGAGTGGGACGGAAGAAAGAGAGGGGAGTGAGTGAGAGAATGGGCTGCGTGATTTACAGCTTAAACCACGACAGTTCTTTTTGGCGCCCAACATGGGGCACGAAGGGTTGAGATAACGACAGGATTAATAGCCACTCGTCACAATGCTGATTTATTGGCTCTCAAAGTTGTTGCTCTTGATTCTCTTGAGTTCATGGTTTCAGCCTGTTGGACCTTACTTACAGCCGGTATTTGCCATCTCAGCATTTTTCAGATATGGGTTTTGCGTTAAGGTTCTTGTTTCATTGTACTTTATTGGAATGGCTTGTAATAGGGGCGGGCTCCGGAAGCAGGGGGGGCGGACGTGGACTTGTGCCTGGCAGTTAGGCTGCTCTTCACCGTCCTGGCCCTCATCATCGCCTCCGTCTTTGCGAGGCTGTGGGGAGCCAATGGGGGGCCGCTGCGGGAGCCGCCGGCGGCCGAACTTGGAGCAGAGCCGCGTGGCTGCCGAGCAGCAGGAGGAGAAGACGGTGGAGAAGCTGAGCTCAGTAGCCGAGCCCAGCCCTGCGGGGGTTTACAAACCACACGGACAGCACAACAGACCAATATGATCAGGTCTGAACAATTTATTCTGCGCAAGCACACCTTTTATAGGAAAAAGTTACAGAATACCAGAACATTCCACAATAGATGATTGGCTCTGACTCCATGTCAGATCCTAGCAACGGCTTGTGATTGGAGGCCTTTGTTCGTGTCAGCAAGTGGGTGTCCCCTTCTAGCAACTTCCAGCACCCTCTGGCAACTTCCAGAAGCTACTGGCAGCTGCCAGCAGCTTCTAGTGGCTTCCGGTGAGGTGCCCTATAGCAACCCCCCCTCCAGCCTCTGATGACTTCCACTTACCAGACAATTGGAGCTCAGCCAAGGGCCGGATGCCTCTCATGCCTTCTGCTCACTGGACAGTTGGAGCCAGGCCAAAGGCTGGATTGCTCACAAAACCACTCTCAGTGAGAAACGCTTCTACACAGCCCCGCAGAGGCCGAGAGCATTCCCCGGCAGCTGCCCGCCGACCACACGAGCCAGAGCCCCAGGAGGATGCAGGAGACCACTCAGCACTTCCCAGCAAGGCAGAGGAGGAAGATCTGGACTCAGACAAAGAGAAGCTGGTGGCGAGAGAGCCGGCAAGCACAGCAGCTACACCAGCCCCAGTGACAAGTACAGCAGCCTCATTTGAGAGTTCTGAAGGGTTTGAATGGCCTTTGGGTACCCTCGAGACCTGCCTGCTGATTGTGATGGGGATCAGCATGGTGGCATGCATACAGATTGTGTTTTACCCACGACCATTTCATCTGGTCCCCAGAGTTAAGCAGAGTGTTGTGTGGGCCTTGTCTGGGGTTAGACTACGATCTAGGATGACCAAGAGATTTTCCCTGAAGCTGGACTGTCATGAGTGGCAGGGTGTGTGGGACAGTATGGGCGAGTATCTAGTCCACTGGGCCCCTCCAGTGCTTTGGAAGCATCGGAGATGGAAGGCAGCTCTATGGAGTCCCCAACGGCAAGCTGCAGAAACTGCTGGAGGGGAGGGTGAATTATTTTGAGCCTGGTGGGCCAGTCTAGAGGCTGGCTCTAGCTTCCCATTTTTATACCTGACGCCAAAAGGACCTTTGTCTAAGCAAGGTAAACCTGTATTTGGCTATAGACAAACAAATTTTTGAAGCAGCAAACATTCTAGAAGCAGTAAATCTTGTAAAAGAAGCCATGTATTTTTCCTTGTTTGCAACTGTCTTTGATTTGCTAGAACATTTTTCTCCAAAATAGGAGTGTTTTTCAGCTCTGGGCCTTTGGAAAGTTTCTTGGCACAACTTTCTGGACTTAAAACATGTTCATGATAATGCCTGCATGGAAGTTTGGCACACCTGAATGTTAGGTTGATATTTGGAAACATTTGTCTTAGGGAATCCAGAACTCACCTGCACTTCCAGAACTCCAGAGCATTTTTCAAGGGAAATACGTTATTTAAAAACTTCTGTTCTTGTCTGATGCATGGGTGACATTTGTAGAGGGACTGTTCCTTGGGAAGAATATAGAAAACAGCAGAGGATAGGTGTAAAGTTCTTGTATGGACTTTGTTCCAAGCCCTTGGCTTTCAGGTCTGTTTTCTTTTACTCTATTTCATTGCTCCATGGGAAACACTTCAGCCCTGGTTGCTCCTGTAATACAAGTGCTGAATTGGTTACACAGCTTGTAAATTAGCACATTTTATGCCTTTGGATATGCTGGAGAATATGCTGGGGGCATCTGTTAAAGCATCCAGAATCATGGTTTATGATTTACCAATGCCATATAAGGAATGCTTATCCTTAATCTATTACCTGGAAATTATCCCCGGCAGCAGGAGAGGCAGGCAACACAATTGCAAGAAGTTTCATAAGAAATGGATGCAAGAAAGCAAAAATGCACACTACCTCAAGTCTTCCTTTGTAACTTCTTTCTCAGGTTGCCTTCCCCTGCAGGAATCATTACCTGGGAGAACTTCTATACCTCATTTCTTCTTTGTAGCCCCCCAAGTGACTCTGGACAAATTGATAAACATTCTGTAACAACTAAAAGCATCGGTGTTATCAGCACTGTTCCCAGGCCGAAAGTCAAAAACACAGCACTGCACCAGCTACTAAGAAGGAGAAAAATGACTGCTACTGCTGAACCCAGGACAATAGCCTAACAGTGGTGCTTGGGGTGGCTTGCATAGGTCTCTGCTGCCCTTTTAAAGGGAAGAGCACTGTGTACAGAATCACCATGTTCACCCAGTATCCCATTCAGTCAGTGAGCTATCCCAATGCTCCCCTTGCCTCATGAGGGCTTACAGTTCACAGCCTCAGTAAAACGCTTTTTGTGCTCTTACTGTAAGTAAACCAGGTTAGAAAATCTTTCTTGTGAAAGATACTTGTCACATGCGTAGCCTCACAAAAGCTCCAGAAGGAGCCTGCCCCATATCCCTTTCCTCTGTAAGTCTTGTGTTTCCTCTTTTGCTTAAAAGAAGCTTTCACACAATAAGCCTTTTTCCCAAGAAGATGCTCTGTGTTAAGTAACTTAAGAAATAACAAGAAAACACACCAGACTGTTTAGTGTTTTCTGAAGCCCCACGTGCTTCTGAATTTTAACATCCCACCTCTCCCATCACCTTTTGCACTAGTGACCTTCTGGCTTCAACTAAGTTCCTGCACTGATCCCTGAGGGTATGGAAATTTAGGCCTCAAATACTCATTTTGTTGACTTGTAACATTCCTTATAAACAAGCAGGAGAGAAATGGCCAGCCTGGCAGATGTTCAGTGCCACCAGTCAAGACAAGAACTTAGTGCTTGATCTTTAAAAGAAAGAGTCAAGCAAGGAATCATTATCAAGATCAGGCTCTGGATAACAAAATTAGGTTGCTTCCTAAGCAGTCATCCAGAAGACTGACAACAGCTTGATACGTCAGTGCATAGAMTGTACACTGACACCTTTATGTGCACCTTGCTCAAAGTGCGTGCCAAGAATCAGTGGATTAAAGCTGTCATGAAGGGCAAAGGCTGGCAGGAGAAATGGCAACACCTCACAGTGTTAGATGTGCATGGTAGGATGTGACAATAAGAGAATGCCAACAGCAAGAGAGATCCTAACAGGCTCCTTTTTCATGGCAAGTCTTGAAGATTAATTTCCTAAGTGAGGCCGCAGAAGCAGGACCCAAAACTGCAAGCTAAAAGACAAAATGATACCGTATGCTTTCATCCTTCCATAACCAATACTAAAGCACAGAGGAAAGGGAGAGAAACTTATAATTCAGCTTCAGTTGCAAGCAAGCTTTCTCCAATCTCTGATTTATTCTCTCCTACAAGACCTCTTTAATATAAGTTATTATGAGTGAATGCTCCATCCTTGGCAGTGTTCAAGGCCAGGTTGGACAGAGCCTTGGGTGGCATGGTTTAGTGGGAGGTGTCTGTTGCGTTAAAAGGGGGGGGAAGATAAACCCCTTACTTTATAAAAGGGAGCCAGGAACAGCCCCAGTGCACAACTATCAGTCTGAGCACATCTAGTATCGGATTTATTGACTACTGTCAGACCGAGCATGTTTAGTATGAGAATTACGATCGGATACCGAAACAGTGCAGTTTATTGTGATTGGCTACCGAAACAGAGCGGTCTATTGATGCAACAGGTACAGGTTCTTGTGGGTTGCCGGTGATAAATACCATCTGCAAAAGCACGTGCGAATAATAGTTACATGGATACAAGCACTCGATAAAGTTGACACAGCCTGGCTCTAAAGTATAAAGGTAACAGTAAAGGTAGCTCTATAGAGATTCTAACTTTTCCTAGGAAAGCACTGGATGCAGTGCAAGTCTTACCCACAGGCGTCCCTATGGGGGGGGGAAGAGAGATCCAGCCCGTCGACCGGTTCCAGGAGTTGGTTGATGTTATCTTCCTTGACTCGTCCACGATGGTATCTTCCCCAATATCCCCCTTTCTCTTGGGTCATTTTATATTATTTTTACCTTCAAGGTGGAGCTTGAGTGACTCTAGTCATACATACCTCTATTACCATTGGTGTAAATTTCTCTCGCCTCTATTTAAAGGTATATGAGACCAAAAATCCAGAGCGCATGCTCAGAGAGGGGTAGTCTTATTTCAGGGGGGGTTGCATTGGAGATGGGTGTGTACTTTAGCACGTAAATGCATTATAATGACATTATAATGAAGCAAAGTTCACACTGAGGACGGTATTTTGTCAAAAGATGACAGGCTGCTGGCTCAGGGTAGCAAGTATGCAGCTTATCAGTTTGTTGCACCATCTACACCATCTAGTCCCCGTTTTTTTGCTGAAGTTAGGACAAAGCGTAACTGCGAGATCTCCACCTCGCTCCACCCTCCGTCTGTTATGGGAATCACTGTGAAGTGCACATTCCTGACATACCAGGTATGGCTGCATCTCACCCCAAGAGGCCCTGCAAGTCCGTTTCTCATGTGTGGACAATGCTGCATTTTGAATATAGATTTAATCCCCAATTATCCCACATTTCCTAATTATTCCACAGTGTCCCTGCCCATGGCAGGGGGTTTGGAACTAGATGATCTTAAGGTCCTTTCCAATCCTAACTATTCTATGATTCTATGATTCTCTCTTCTCCCTTCTCCTATGCCTATTCTCTGAAATGTTTAATTTATTTACCCCAAAAAGTATTTACTTCTAATTTATTAATGAAATAATCTTAATTTGTGTTTCTAACCACTGTTCTTATGCAGTAGCAGAGATTTTATATTGGATTTTGCCGCCATGTCAACTTCATTGCATCATGGATGCTTTTCTTTTTTTATTTGGTGTTTCGAATTTGGGTTTTTGGTGTTGTGAGTTTGGGCTTTGGGATGAGTTTCTTTTTGCTTATTTTTAAGTTCATCCTTTGGAAATAGAGAGGACACATCACCATTTTTGCTTTGTTCTTGTCACAACAATTTGAAAATTAACTCCGCCTTTCCAAATGGAAGCTGCTGCTAAAAGCACAGTGCTCTCTGCTGTTGTAAGCAGATTAATTTCAAATATTAGCCCAGATAAGCCTKTTGATTTGCTGCATAAAACTGCACTTTTTCTTGGCTATTCAGCGTTTTGATTTTCAAGTGTTTGGAGATGTGTGCTCACAGACTCCAGTATTCTCCTCTTCATTCAAACATAACAGAGAAAGGCATGAAGAATGCTGGGGAGGGACTCTTCATTAGGGACTAGTGAGAGGACAAGGGATCAATGGGTTCAAACTTAAACAGGGGAAGTTTAGATTGGATATAGGGAAGAAATTCTTTACTGTGAGGGTGGTAAGGCACTGGAATGGGTTGCCCAAGGAAGTTGTTAATGCTCCATCCCTGGCAGCGTTCAAGGACAGGCTGGACAGAGCCTTAGGTGACATAGTTTAGTGCAAGGTGTCCCTGCCTATGGACATATGCCTTTCCAACCCTATCTATTCTATGATTCTATGAATACTAGATGTACAGTTTTGTTTGTTAAGTAGGATAGATGCATTAAAGGTCAGTGCCTTCTCTTAATCATTCACTTCTCATTTCCTCCCTGCTTATTTGCAGTGACATTTCATTTAATATTTATTAGCAACACAGCTCTGCTGGCCTAAGCCATTTAAGTCTCAACCTTCTAAATCACCTGGCACTTCTTTTTCTTCTATGTTTTTGTGAAGCACTGCAGTTGCTGCATGTGTGGCAAATCACATGCTGCAGTGAGTCTTCTTTCTGTATGAAACAGAGCCTTTATCTTCATTTCCCCCATACTATTTATTTTTGTAATTTGTGGTTGACTGTTTTGCTACTTGGCATTATTCCATTTTTAATTTAGCTTTGCTTTGTAGTTCTCTAAGAAAGAGCCTTTTTCATTTTATTTCTCCATTTTGACCATTTTTCTTGGGTTCTCCCCCTCCCCCCCCCTTAAAGTTATAATTCAAAGACTACTTCTTTTCACTGGAAAAATGCAGCTAATAAGGCGATCAATCATCAGAGGTAAAAAGGCTGGGAAAAATTGACATTTTCCTGCTAAAATGTGCGTTTCCTTGGTTCTGAAAAAGAACACCAAAATTATAAGGAACTTGAAACAGGATACATTGTCAGAAACAGTACATTTGGGAATGAAAATGTGTTGTTCTTGACACTTATGGCCACAAAAAAATGGTTGCTCCATATGAGAATTAAGTGGAAACTCATGTACGTATTTGAATGGATTAAATATTTATAGAAGTGATAAATGCATTCTGTAAATTATTAGAAATAAATAGTCCTCGTGCTGGCTGAGCAGATTTCTCATACCGTTTCAGCAGTAAGGACATGATCTGACCAAAGCAGCCACTGTATATTAAAAAAACCCAAACAACCAACAAACCAACAAAACCAAAACAGTTACTAAAACTGTTTGGAAGAGAAAGACATTAAGCAAATTCCTCCTATTTCTTGTTGGAAAACCTTGAACAGGTACAAATTATTGAAGTTACTAGAACATGGGATGATATTTAATTACCATAGGCACTGAGCTTCTCCTCCTACTGCAACAAGCACATGCCTTTGTTGACACCACAATGTTTCTTTCATGATTAACCCACCTTCCTGTAGCTGTAGTTTCATTGGCAACAATCTGGACCACACTGGCTGCAATTCTTAGAAGTTAAAAATACATGCACTTTTCTCTCACACATTTAAATACATGGTAGTTACCTAACCAATGCCATTTTAGACGTCCTAAGGCTCACTGAGGCATCCATAAGAGTGCATTTGGTCTGGCTGGGACAGAGTTAGAATAGACTAGACTAGACTATTTCAGTTGTGTCATGGTTTAAGCCCAGCTGGTAACTCAGAACCACGAAGCCGCGTGCTCTTTCCCCCCCTTCTTCTAATAGTGATCACAACATTGGTCACTTATGTCTTATTGACAGGGATTAGTCGTCTTTATCACAGGAGCTGGAGTAAAATCAGATCTTCCACTCCATCTGGGAAACTGCTCACCAGAGACAGAAGCTGCAGCTTTCATGAGATAATCATGCTTGACCTTTGTTCTCCTCTTCATGCACCCGTTCCTCCATAGCTGAGGTAGGTTTTCCATCCCACTTACTCATGTCTTCTCCATGATCCCGCAGGTAAAACCATAGGGTGGCCTGTGGCGTATACCTCCTATATTGTCCCTCACAAGCAGGAGGACTCATTTTGTTAATAGATGAGACATGAGTTGGTACACATGAGGAGCTGGATAGATTGGATAGATCGGATAGATCGTCACTCAATTGTTTGAACCCCTGAGACAGTTTTTCCACAGCTGAAATGATGGAAGGGGTGAGATTGTCTTCAAACTCTTGGAGTTGACTGTCGTGGTTTAAGCCCCTCACGCAGTTCATTCACTCACTCCCCCCTCTTTCTTCCCCCAGTCCCGGGGGGATGAGGAGGAGAATCGAAAGAATGCAACTCCCTGCTCTCTGTTTTACCTCCTGGGCATGACGTGCTGTGGCATGGAATACCTCTTCGGTCAGTTTGGGTCAGGTGCCCTGTCTCTGCTTCCGCCCAGCTTCCCCTCCTCCCTGGCAGAGCATGAGACTCAGAAAGCCCTTGGTCAGACCAAAACATTACCAACCAGTAACTGAAAACACTGGTGTTATCAGCGCTGTTCCCAGGCCGAAAGACAAAAACACAGCGCTGCATCAGCTACCAAGAAGGAGAAAAATGACTGCTACTGCTGAACCCAGGACAGTATCCACCCCATTCCATACCATTCGCATCATGCTCAGATCCCACATTTTCAATATGCCATCACATGTATATATATACATCCACACACACAGAAAGGGAGAGAGATCATTCCTTAGTACGTGGACCAATCCCTATAAAGCTGCTGAGTCCATCCGGTCCATAATATCGGGCTCCATCTTTTGTCACAGTCTTTCAGAGCAGGCGAGACTCTGTGCAGAGTTCACACTCGTGAATAACCTGGGCAATAATGTCCATTGCTAAGTCCACCCCTCGATCATGAGTCCATCTGTATGTTGCATCTCTGCCCTGATGCCCTTTGGTGTCATGGGCCCACCAGGCTCAAAATAATTCACCCTCCCCTCCAGCAGTTTCTGCAGCTTGTCATTGGGGACTCCATAGAGCTGCCTTCCATCTCCGACGCTTCCAAAGCACTGGAGGGGCCCAATGGACTAGATGCTCGCCCATACTGTCCCACACACCCTGCCACTCATGACTGTCCACCCTCAGGGAAAATCTCTTGGTCATCCTAGATCATAGTCTAACCCCAGACAAGGCCCACTCCCCACTCTGCTTAACTCTCGGGACCAGACGAAATGGTTGTGGGTGAAACACACTCTGTATGCATGCCACCATGCTGACCCCCATCACAGTCAGCAGGCAGGTCTCAAGGGTACCCAAAGGCCATTCAAGACTTTCAGAACCCTCAAATGACACTGCTGTATTTGTCAGCTCTCTCATCACCAGCTCCTCATTGTCTGAGTCCAGATCTTCCTCCTCTGCCTTGCTGGGAAGTGCTGCGTGGTCTCCTGCATCCTCCTGGTGCTCGGGCTGGCGGGGCTCTGCGGGCGGCTGCTGGGGAATGCTCTCGGCCGCCGCGGGGCTGGGCTCGGCTACAGGGCTCATCTCCTCCATCATCTCCTCCCACTGCTCGGCAGCCGCACGGCTCTGCTCCTGGTCCCTGGGGCCGCGCTCCCGTGCTGTTTCGGCCTCCGGCGGCTCCTGCGGCGGCCCCCCTCAGCTCCCCACAGCTTCGCGAAGATGGAGGCAAGAATGAGGGCCAGGACGGTGAAGAGCAGCCGGACGTCCAGGTACAAGTCCATGTCCACATCCGTCCCTCCCTGCTTCTGTTGTTGGGTTTTGGGAAGCTGCTGTACTTGTTGCTGGGGTTGGTGTAGCTGCTGTGCTTGGAATTGGTGTAGCTGTGCTGTGTGCTGCGATCGGAGCTTGAGTAGCTGCTGAGCTTGACGCTGTGGTTGGTGTAGTTGCTCTACTTGGAGTTGGAGTAGCTGCGTTGTCTCTTGCCATCAGATCCAGAGACATTTTTTTCCCTTTGAAGGTGCTGGATAGTGTTGAACAGGGCTCTGGAATCATAGGCCAAGCCCCAGCATGTTGCCATGATTTGACCCTCTCTGGTATGATCAGGATGACAAGACGACACACCTCATTTAAGTGTTTTACTAATTTTTCTGGATTTTGCACTTGTTCAGTGGTGAAGTTCCAAAGCACTGGAGGGGCCCACTGGCCTAGATATTTGCCCATTGTATCCCACACACCCTGCCACTAATGACTGTCCAGCCTCAGGGAAAATCTCTTGGTGGTCCTCCTATATCATCGTCAAACACTAGACAAGACCCAAAACCAGCTCTGCTTAACTCTCGGGACCAGACGAAATGGTCGTGGTTAAAACGCACTCTGTATGTGTGCCAACATGGTGATCCCCATCACAGTCAACAGGCAGGTCTCAAGGGTACCCAAAGGCCATTCAAAACCTTCAGAACTCTCAAATGATGCTGTAAATAGTCTGGTGGGGGGGAGCTGGGAATGTAAGGGAATGCCTCCTTCATAGGCTGACAACCCAAGGAGGGGAAAAAAGATGTGTAATTGCTAAACACTTCTATTATATACCTCCCAAAGTATAGAGGTGATGACCACGCTGGGAATGCAAGGCAGATCAGTTTCATGATCAATGAGTCTATTGTATTACAAGTCATTGCCATAAAGCACAGGGAAACAAGAACCTTAGCCCAGGCCCCACAACTGAGAAAAATTAAACCAGCAAATACCAGCTGTAAGGTACAACATGCTGAAACTTTGAGAACAAGAGCAACAACATTGAGAGCCAATAAAACAGCATTGTGACGAGTGACTATTAATCCAAAACATTAAATGCTTATCACAAATGCGATTAGACACACTCTGATAAGATCTGTCGTTATCTTAACCCTTTGTGCCCCACTTTGGGTGCCACAAAGAACTGTCATGGTTTAAGCCTAGCTGGCAACCCGGAATCATGCAGCCGCTTGCTCACTGCCACCCCCCTTCCTCCCCCCTCTCCTGGAGGGATGGGGAGGAGAATCAAAAGAATGTAACTCCCATGGGTTGAGATAACAACAGTCCAGTAACTAAGGTATAACACAAAACCACTACTGCTACCACCAATAATAATAATGAAAAGGGAAATAACAAGGGAAGAGAATACAACCGCTCACCACCCACCGACCGATACCCAGCCCAACCCGAGCAGTGATCTATGCCTTCCGGGTAACTGTCCCCAGTTTACATACTAGGCATGACGTGCTGTGGTATGGAATACCTCTTTGGCTAGATTGGGTCAAGTGTCTCATCTCTGCTTCCTCCCAGCTTCCCCTCCTCCCTGGCAGAGCATGAGACTCAGAAAGTCCTTGAACAGAGTAAACATTACTTAGCAACCACAAAAACCATCGGTGTTATCAGCACTGTTCCCAGGCTGAAAGTCAAAAACACAGCACTGCACCAGCTACTAAGAAGGAGAATAATGACTGCTTCTGCTAAACTCAGGACAACTGTGTCCAACAGACTTGCATTTCTACCAATGCCTCTATAGAGGAACCCATGTGAAACTGCACTGCATACAGACAGGATGTACTTAAAAACTAGGCAGACAAGTCAAAGCTTAAAAAAGCTTCAAAAGACAACTCTCCTTTTACCAAATTGTTCCTCTAAAGTGAGCACTGAGGGGAAAATTGGGGGTGTTCAGCCTGGAGAAGGGAAGGCTGCGTGGAGACCTTATAGTAGCCTTCCAGTATCTGAAGGAGGGCTATAAGGATTCTGGGGAGGGACAATTCATTAGGGACTGTAGTGATAGGACAAGGGTAACAGGTTAAAACTTAAACAGGGGAAGTTTATATTGGATATAAGGAAGAAGTTCCTTACTGTAAGCGTGGTGAGGGACTGGAATGGGTTGCCCAAGGAATTTGTGAATGCTCTATCCGTGGCAGTGTTCAAGGCCAGGTTGGACAGAGCCTTGGGTGACATAGTGTGCGGTGTCCCTTCCCATGGCAGGGGGGTTGGAACTAGATGATCTTAAGGTCCTTTCCAACCCTAACTATTCTATGATTCTATGAAAATTCTTGCTGTGTACATTTCTCTTTTATGTATTATGACTATTGTGTCTGGCACTGAGATTTAACATGCAGCACTGACAAATAAAAAATGGCAAACACTGCTTTTTAGTAAACTGTTAGGATTATCAAAACATAGGATATTAAAATTATTGTTTGTAAATAGATTACTTGGTCTTAGTTTTGTCTTCCTATATGCACAATGTAATATTTAAAATCAAAGCTAGATCTGTACTTTTTAAAACCTTGGTTTTCCATTCTTCTTAGCTTAACAAGAGTCAGAAATCATAGTTAAAAAAGCCCATTAAAATGGGCAGGAAAACCAGAAACAAACTGCAAATTCACTCTTCACCACACAATACAACAATCATGGTTGCAACTTCATATTTAATGTGGAATCACTTTATGTATACAATAGTTCAATAGGTCCAGAAACTGGTTAAGAGTTAAAATCCAGTAGAAGAAAAATACAGGAAATCCAAAATACATCTTTGACCTTTTTAATTCTAAATTTTAGGGTCACATACCTAAATAGACAAGTTTGTTTTATGAGGAAAGAAACCTTGGTATGGAGATGAACTAGCCACATGAATAGCACCTATAGCTTTCAAAATAAATAGTAATTGCTAACTAAACACCATGGCAGCAAGATCCACTTCAAAAAAAGACTAAGAACAAGCACATGCTTGGAGTTACATGCCAAGGCTGGACAACAGAAACCAGTATAATTTTTTTTTAAGTAATTTTAAAGCACATGTTTTTATTGTATTTCGGATGCTGAAATTGGTGAGAAACCTCTCCTACAATGAGAAAATTTTCCTTTTATTTGCTAACCACTAATAACCACTCCTTTTAAAATTGCACTATGATGCTTGAAGAACATTGTATTAAAATTTTTCTTTAAGAGTYCTTGCATTTTTCTAAAATATCGTATTGTTATTCCACAGGCCCATGCTGTTAGCAGTAGGTGTTGAAAGCAAAAACAACCCCTACTCAAGAACTATTTATAAAAAAAGGCAATGATAAATTCAACCTCAAAATGGAACAAAAGGGGTTTTTATAGAAGAAATTGTACCAGAAATAACAAATGATCTTTGTAATGTGTGATACTCTCCTACAACCATTAATAAAGTAGTTACCAGAGTTACCAGTAGTACCAGTAGTTACCAGTTACTAGTCTATGTTAATCTGTACATTTTATGGGTTTGCAACAAAGTATAATGCACATTGAACAGAATGAATGAAATGCCATTTTCCAACGTATAATGGATTTTAGTAATGTAATACATTTCAGGTTTTATTTGCATATTCCACTGTGGTGCTGTTACAACTCACGCCTACGTACCAGAGCCTATATCAACAGTATGATGTAATTTTACTACACCACTGCTATATTTAGTTTTTTGAAAGAGAAATAAGCATATGCAATGGCCACATCAAATAATTTTCTGGGTTTTGTTGTTGGTTTGGGGTTGTTTGTTCTTTTTATTTGTTTGTTTGCTTTTGTTTTCCCTTTGATAACTTTCACTTTTTCAGTAACGCTTCACTTTTTAAATTTTGAATTACTTAAAAAAAAAAATCACAGAAAGTTTATACAGGAATAACCTCACGGATACTGATATGACAAATATTTATTTTAAGAGGCATTATATCATATTGACAAAGTTGACTGAAAAGAATGACTAACTGTCTAAATGGGAAATGCCTGCTTCTGCTTGTATGTTGAGAAAGGAAATCCAGAAAGTTATTTTTTGGCCGTGCTATGACACAAAGTCAATTATACAAAGACCTACGCATTTAATGAAAGTTACAGTTTTAAAAGCCCTTTTATTATAAACAAAAACATCATGCTAAATGTTGATCAGTTATGCAGATGCTTTAAAACTGTTGCAAGACCATACTGTATATATTAGTTTTTATACTGCTAATGCACAACTAATGTCAAACTTCATCAGATTAACACAAATTCGCCTTAATTACACCATTATATCACACTAAGGAGAAAAATGCTAGAAGATTGGCAAAAACATTTAATTCTGAGCACTCAAATGGCAGGATAATTATGTGTTGTAACCCCTTCACATTTAGGAAAAAAACCCCAAAAAACAAAACCAACAAAAAGTCAAAATACATGTATCAACAGAAGCACAAATGCTGCATTAAATACAGTCAAGAAGACAATGAACTTGTTAATAAAAAAGCAGACAACAAAAAAGAAAACAAAGTTAGCAACACATTTAAAGAAAATGCAATGGGGAAAAAAACACTCAAACTATTTTTTCCAATATCACCAGAGTTTCCAATTGCAGTCTTTCCATCTATGATTTGTCTGATACAGTATATCCATTAAAATATTCAGAATCTCACAGAAGAGCCTGGTTGTTCCCTTCCAAATGTAATTACCAAGTTGTTTTTGGATGTTTTAATCAGACATTATTATGTCTCTTTAAAAGCAAGGCAACAAGTGGGCTTTTTAATCACCTTCTATCTTAGCACTGATGACAAACATTTTTAAAAGTTATCATAATCTTTTTTGTCCTTTTTCCCCTCTGTTTCAAATCCATCAACCCCATCACTTTCTCTTCTCCTTTTACGACTATTATGGATGCTGAAACGTTGATTCATCTGTGGTAATGGATCCATTCCTAAAACTTTGTGTATTTGACGGAATGCAAGGAGCCTCAGTGCAAACTAGAAAAAGGGTAGAAAGAAGATATTTATGTTAGAAATAAATATCAATTTTGAGAAGTTTGTCAAACACTTAATGAAGATCATTAGTGTTGTATGATGATATCCTTAGCTTTTATTATCTCCTCTTCCTTCCCAGAACAAATTTAACACAATAAAATATGCATGCATAAAATACATGTGTTTTAGTTGCTGGACTTGCACTGAAGCAGTGAAGGCTTGTCAAATATCTCATTACCCATGACTAATCTTTAGCAAAAGGGTCAAATGAAGATGTAGGGGCAGAAACTTCTTAAACTGCAAGCGTGAATGGCCAGTACTATAAGTGGATATAATAAGCATTAAAAAATAAACTTACACAATTGATAAAAATATTAAATGCCAATGTAATTTAAAATCTAATAGCATACTGCTGTAGAGTGAGCACCTATATAGATATATATACATGGGAACGCTTCAAACTTCAGGAAAATATGTGTCCTGGTTTCATCTGGGATAGCCTTCATTTACTTTCCAGTAGCTGGTACAGTGCTGTGTTATGGCTTTAGTCTGAGAATAATGCTGATAACAGAACAAGGGTTTAGTTGTGGCAAAAAAGCACCCTGATCAAGAAATTTTCAGATAAAGGTGCACAGGGTACCATAATGCCATCAAGCCATCAAGGGGCAGAACACACTTGTATTTCTGGATTGACAAGGGAATCCCAACAGCTGACTGCACTGGAGGCTGAAATCAGCCTGACTGGGAATGAATGGGAAAAGCACTGCCTTGTGACTGGAGGCTCTGTGCATGACCGGCATAGACTGCCTCAGGAGGGGGTACTTGAAGGACCCAAAAGGGTACTGGTGGGATTTTGGTATAGCTGCCTTGAAGACGGAGGAAATTAAGCAGCTGTCTGCCTTGCCTGGTCTCTCAGAAGATCCTTCTGTTGTGGGGCTGATGAAGGCTGAAGAATAGCAAGTGCCAATCGCAACCACAACAGTGCACAGGCGGCAATATCACACCAACCGAGACTCCCCGATTCCCATCCATAAGCTGATCCGTAGATTGGAGAGTCAAGGAATGATCAGTAGGACCCACTCACCCTTTAATAGCCCCATATGGCCAGTGCAGAAGTCTAATGGAGAGTGAAGACTTAACAGTAGACCATCGTGGCCTGAATGAAGTCACACCACCACTGAGTGATGCCGTACCAAATATGCTAGAACTGCAGTATGAACTGGAGTCAAAGGCAGCCAAATGGGATGCCACAACTGATATTACCAATGCATTTTTCTCAATCCCTTTGTCAGCAGAGTGCAGGCAACAGTTCACTTTTACTTAGGGGGATGTCCAGCACATTTGGAATTGACTGTCCCAGGGTTAGAAACACAGCCCTACCATCTGCTATGGACTGATCCAGACTGCACTGGAACAGGGGCAAGCTCCAGAACACCTGCAATACATTGATGACATTATCGTGTTGAGCAATACAGCAGAAGAAGTTTTGAGGAAGGGAAGAAAATAATCCAAACACTTCTGAAGGCCGGTTTTGCCATAAAACAAAGTAAGGTCAAGGGACCTGCACAGGAGATTCAATTTTGGAGAATAAAATGACAAGAGGGACTTTGTCAGATCCCCACAGATGTGATCAACAAGATAACAGCCACGTCTCCACCAACTAATAAGAAAGAAGCACAAGCTTTCTTAGGTGTTATGCGCTTCTGGAGAATGCACATGCCAAATTACAGTCTGATTTCAAGCCTTCTCTATATTACATGACCCAGAAGAAGAATGTTTTTAAATGGGGCCCTGAGCAACAGCAAGTCTTTGAACAAATGAAACGAGAGATAGTTTATGCAGTAGCCCTTGGGCCAGTCCGGACCAGGCAAAATGTTGAAAAATGTGCTTCACGCCACAGCCATGGAGAATGGTCCTACATGGAGCCTCTGGCAGAAAGCTCCAGGAGATACTCAAGGTTGACCCCTTGGCTTTTGGAGAGGGGATRCAGAGGATCCAAGGCCAGCTATACTCCTGTGTCAGTGTCAATAGATAATGGTCCGTGGTGAAACACACAAAAATAGAAAAGTACTGTTTGGCACGGGTTGTGGGAACATAACCTTGAAAATAGCGGAGTTAACACCGCTGTTAGCAAAACGGAGTCTTATGCCAGTAAACATCTGTTCACATGCTGGCCATGTGTGTGCTGATGTTGCAACTCGTAATGTTCCATTATATCCTGAGGGGGGATATGAGGACCTGTGCAGGGACGGATGGGTGAGAAGGCCAGATGCACATCTTGATTCGGGTGACGCCTTGACGACACACTGTCTACCACCCCTCCGACCGGGCAACATGTTTCATCTCCTTCTGCTCGATGGCATCCCATGCAACCAGGGGGCGGTATGTATGYAACCTGCTTCGCATTAATATATATATATATTTGCTTTGCACTAATAACTTAATAAATAGACTAGAGCATTTGATTGTTTACATTGTGTTTGGTGTCCAGTCTTTGTACATGGGAATTCTATGAACCTGGAACATAATAGGCAATGAGGATGGGATTCTCATATTACAAACACTGTAGACTGAGAATAGGGTTTGGTCAGCGGGGCGGGTAGCTGCACCAAGAGGCACTGTTCTGTGTGTGCAAAAACAGGGTTTGATCAGCCAAGTGCATAGCTGCACCAAGAAGTGCTGTTCTGTGTGTGCGAAAACAGGGTTTGGTCAGCCAAGTGCATAGCTGCACCAAGGGGTGCTCTTCTATGTATGTTAAAACAGGGCTTGGTCAGCAGAGTGTGTAGCTGCACCAAAAGGCGCTCTTCTGTGTGTGTGAAAACAGGGCATGGTCTCTGTGTGTGTGTGCTGTCAGGGTCACTTTAAGGTTTTTGTGTAATGTACTATCGCTATGTTTAGTAGGAAAGAGCCTCGCGCCGTGGCTCCTCCTGTGGAGCAGCCGGGGTGGACTCGGGAACCGTGGTGTACATTGTGGGATAAAATAGAGACTTGCACTAATGTAGGACCTGAAGCGTGGGGAGCTAAGGACCCTATGGGAGTGTTAAAGTGAGTTTGTAGAAATCCCCCATACACGCTAGAAGGAGTGACTGAGTCATGCAGGACGCATGACAGGCTGCTTGCTTCTTGCCTACAGACATGGTAGATAAGAACACAGAGTTGGAGAAACAAATAGCAGGTTTACATTCCAAGTTAGAAAGGGTTAAAGCAGAAGTCCTGCTGCAGAGGCAGGCATTTGTAGCTGCTACAGAGCAGGGTGAGAGACTTGGGAAAAAATGTGCCACCCTAGCAGAAAAATACACTGTTCGTGTCGCTAAAAAACTGAGCAATAAAAAAGATACAAAGGCAGTGAGGCCACGGGTCCATGCCCTTGTGTCTGATCTCAACTAGGACCCGGAGACATAGAATAGAGATATTTGGGGTATCAGTGAGTCAGAATCAAATACCAAAGATGAGGCAGATGTGAAAAAGGAAGGAGCCTGCGCAGCTCCTGTGTTTAAACATAAGATGATTACCGGGGCAAACGGACAAGTAAGAACAGATGAATTGACAGACTATAGTCCTGATGAGATTAGTATCTTATTGGATAAATACAAGCAGAGACCAGGAGAGAAACCCCAGAACTGGCTGGTTCACCTCATGGAGGAAGGAGCCGATACTGTATTACTAGAAAGGGTAGATGCGAAAAAACTCATGGGACTCATCTCTGATCCGTATGTACAATCTGCATTACGTTGCATAGGGGACCGATGTGTCACCATGATTGAGGTAGTTGGAGAGGGAATGTCAGATCAATATACTAATGATGGTGCCTGGCCGCCTGTGGCTAAAGAGTGGACCACTCTGCAGCAAGCCTGCCAATAGCTTAAAGCAGAGGGCATGAAAATAGCCATCTTAGTGGGATCTCCTGAGCTTTAGATGCAACAGCCCTTAATTCCTGGAACACGGAACACACTTTTAGAGGGATGTCCACCAGCATGGAAGGCGTATATCATACCCATACTACTTTCAGAACAAGGAAACCCCATTGAACAGGTGATTGAAAACCTAAGCCAATTAGGGGATTTACCAGGGCTGGGCTTGGGCAAAGCAGCTCACGATAAAGGGAGAGTAGGAAAGGGGGAGATATAAAAAACTGCAAGCTGTCCTGTTCCCTCTATGTGGATAATTAAAGTGGAAGAATTGCTGATAGTGCACCTGGGCCTTGAGCAGGCCAGGGAGTGTTTGTGTGCATGGGTGCAAGGTCATAGAATCATAGAATAGTTAGGGTTGGAAAGGACCTTAAGATCATCTAGTTCCAACCCCCCTGCCATGGGCAGGGACATGGTCSGGCTGGGAAACAGCCTGAGGAATGATTGTTTATAGATTGGAATTTATAGTGACTGAAGACAATCACTGTGATTGATGTGGTTTCTGTTTGGGTTCCTAGCTCAGATCTAAACCCTCTGATATTACAGCAGGCCACCTGTGTGGGTATTTGGGCCTGGAGGCAAGTGCCTGGATGGGGAGAAGACTACTTCTTTCATGGGTGTTCGCCAGGGGGGTCTCAGGAACTCTATATGTCTTTTATAGACCGACTGGATAATGCTATACAAAGGCAGATTGATGGTCACGGGTCTGCTTGTGTTTTTTTATTTTGGCTAGCATATGAGGGTGCAGGTGGGGATTGTGGGGCTGTGTTAGCCCCAGTCAGAGGAAAAATTTACAGACATTGCTGTGTTTGTTGGGGCATGTTGGGATGTCGTTGCGGAGGCTCACAGGGCTCCTGTATTGGCTGCTGCATTAATTATTCTGTTTTTATTGGTCATATTAGGTCGTATTCCAACCTGCCTGGCCCTTTAACTGCAGGTAATGGCATAGCAAACTCCTTGACTGTTAACACTGTGCAGTTTACTTCTGCAGCTGCTTCACATTCCTTTTTTCATTAGAATGCCTCTGCTTTAAAGAAACAGTTTAACCTGTCTTCAAATGTGGTATCGTGATCCTTTGGGCCCGCAGAAATGGGAAGGGCCAGTGGAACTAATAAGCTGGGGAAGGGGGTATGTTTGTGTCCTCCTACCTACGGGTCCGTGATGGCTGCCTACAAAGTTTGTCAAGCCATACCATGAGCTGAACAGACCAGTTGAAGAAACTGATGCCTCAGATGCAGGAGCTGACCTTGAAGACCCCGAGCAGAATGAGACAGAGGAAGAGAAAAAGGAATTATTTGAAAAACATCACTTGGGGACAACTGAAAAGTCTACATCAAACTGCAAGTACTATGATGAGCGCTGTAGGTGCGGAGCCCTCTGCAATCAATACTTTTCTGGCTTACTTAGCAATCATCGTAGCTAATTCTGCTGTAAATACATGTAAATCAATGAAGTCTATRACCAGACCATGTTTACCGACTCAAATGTGCCCTTGCAACATAGCTATTATTAGAGGCTGTGATTTTGTGTATAACACCACCTGTACTTACTAGCCAGTTGCTAATAAGAAAGTACACCTTGTATTGTATGGATTTGTCAATTGTAAAACAGATGTTAGAGCATGCAAATTTGCAGCAGCTGCTAGAAAATGCTAAGGCAGAAACCAGAAAGATTCTAATACGATGGCAGTGTTACAAAGCAGGTAATGGAACAAATTAAGAGGGTGGGAGAACTCCACTGGTGGGAAATTTTCTTTGGCTGGTCCCCCACTGCCACCAGCACCTTCAACATGCTGATGCACCCCGCAGGCGTTATACTGCTAATGTAAATCTGTGTGTGCTTTGCCACAGCAGTGACTTGTTACTGGATGAGGCAGGTGAAACTCTGCATTGGCAACGAGGTGCAAGGACTGAGGTTGGCCAAATGCCTCCTACCATAGTCAAGGGCAAGACTGGGTTGGCCTCTGTGTTTGCCACCAAGAAGAACCTTTAGCTCCGCTGTTGGCTGCAACCCAGCAGGCGCTGAGCGGTGGGGACACATGCCATGCCAGACCTTGATGTGAGGGATGGCCTCTTCTGTTATAAGAGGGCCTTCCAGGAGAGAAGGGCAGGCCAAGCAGCCTGTGGTTGGAACAAGAGATGATCTAGTCCAAATCCCCTGCTCAAGCAGGGTCATCTAAAGCAGGTTTCATCATCCTAACAGTAAAAAAAAGCAAAAGTTAGCATAAGTAACTATTATAAGTAATAATAATATAATAAATAACTATCGTATTTGAATCTTCTATTCTCAAAGGCTAATGTCAAGAAGCTGCTCTTGTGTGATTTAAGATTCCTTAAGCAGAGAAGAGGATAAGGAAAGCCAAGGACTGTGTCTTTGGAAGTAACAGCATCTATCTCCAGGTTCCCAAGACTCCCAGTATATCTGACCGACGCATTGGTGAAACCTTGTTTTTAGAGCCTGGACATCACTGCATTGCTTTGCTTTTCCTCCATGTCATCTGGAGACTTGCTACCAATTTGCGAAAGAAGTGAAGCCATAGTGCTCACCGCCTTGATCATGCAAAACAAAATAGGGCAGCGATTGATTTTTTGCTTTTACTACATAAGCATGGGTGTGAAGACTTTGACAGGTTATGTTGCATGAATTTAAGTGAGCACTCCAGTTCAATACATGCATAAATACAAAAGTTAAAGACCCTCACTAGCCACCTAGCAGAAAACACCGGGTGGAACCCCTTTCAGGGATAGATGTGGGGGTGGGACTGGCTGCAAAAAGCTGCCATATTATGTTGTGTTCCTTGTCTTTTAGCACTAATCTGTTCCTTATAGACAGTATATTATATAAAACTGTAGTACGGATGGTAAAATATTGGTGTGCTCCAACCATGGACCAAGGGGTGGCATGTGTCAGTGACAATAGATAATGGTCCGTGGTGAAACACACAAAAATAGAAAAGTACTGTTTGGCACGGGTTGTGGGAACATAACCTTGAGAATAGCGGAGTTAACACCGCTGTTAGCAAAACGGAGTCTTATGCCAGTAAACATCTGTTCACATGCTGGCCATGTGTGTGCTGATGTTGCAACTCGTAATGTTCCATTATATCCTGAGGGGGGATATGAGGACCTGTGCAGGGACGGATGGGTGAGAAGGCCAGATGCACATCTTGATTCGGGTGACGCCTTGACGACACACTGTCTACCACCCCTCCGACCGGGCAACATGTTTCATCTCCTTCTGCTCGATGGCATCCCATGCAACCAGGGGGCGGTATGTATGYAACCTGCTTCGCATTAATATATATATATATTTGCTTTGCACTAATAACTTAATAAATAGACTAGAGCATTTGATTGTTTACATTGTGTTTGGTGTCCAGTCTTTGTACATGGGAATTTTATGAACCTGGAACAACTCCAACTGAAAAAGAGATACTGGCAGCTTGTGAAGGGGTTTGAGGTTCTTTGGAAGTGACTGGAACTGCAGCAAAGCTCCTCCTGGCACCCAGGTTGCCTGTGCTGGGCTGGATGCTCAAAGGGAAGGTCTCCTCTACACATCATGCAATTGATGCTACATGGAGTAAGTGGGCTGAACTAATCACAAAACAAGCTCAAATAGGAAATCCCGTTCGTCCAGGAATCCTAGAAGTTATAATGGACTGGCCAGAGGGCAAAGATTTTGGAATGTCACCAGAGGAGGAGGTGATGCATACTGAAGAAGCCTCACCATATAATAAACTGTCAGAAAGTGAGAAGCAATATGTACTGCAGTATTGTGGGAAAGCATCAGGGATGGAAGACAACTCTATGGACTCCCCTATGACAAGTTGCAGAAACTGCTTAACGAGAAGGTGAGTCAAGTCAGTTTGCAGAGGTGAAAGCCATCCAGCTGGCCTTAGACATTGCTGAACAAGAAAAATGGCCAGTACTTTATGCTGACTCATGGATGGTGGCAAATGCCCTGAGGGGGTGGTTGCAGCAATGGAAACAGAGTAACAGGCAATGCAAAGGGAAAACCATCTGGGCTGCTGAATTGCGGCAAGATATTGCTGCCTGGGTGCAGAACATGGTGGTGAAGGTATGCCACGTAGATGCTCATATACCTGAGATTTGGACAATAGACACTATTGCCTGCATTATTCATGAATGCGAAATATGCACTGCAATTAAGCAAGCCAAGCGATTAAAGCCTCTCTCTGGTATGGAGGATGATGGCTGAAGTACAAATCTGGGGAGGCCTGGCAGACTGACTATATCACACTCCCACTGTCCCGCCAGGGCAAGCGCCATGTGCTTACCATGGTGGAAGCAACCACCGGATGGCTGGAAACGTGCACTGTGCCCCACACCACTGCCCGGAATACTATACTGGGCCTTGATAAACAAATTTTGTGGTGACACGGCACCCCAGAGAGAATTGTGTCAGACAATGGGACTCATTTCTGGAACAGCGTGATAGACACTTTGGGCCAAAGAGCATGGCACTGAGTGGGTATATCACATCCCCTACCATGCACCAGCCTCTGGGAAAACTGAACGGTACAATAGACTGATAACAACTACACTGATAGCAATGGGTGGTGGGACTTTCAAACACTGGGATACACATTTATCAAAAGCCACCTGGTTGGTCAACGCTAGGGGATCTGCCAACCAGGCTGGCCCAGCCCAATCAGAACTTTTACATACTGTAGAGGGGGATAAAGTTCCTTTAGTGCACATAAAGAATCTGCTGGGGAAGACAGTCTGGGTTATTCCTGCTTCAGGTAAAGGCAAACCTAGTCGTGGGTTTGCTTTTGCTCTAGGCCCAGGGTGTACTTGGTGGGTAATGCTGGAAAATGGGAAAGTCCAGTGTGTAACTCAAGGGGATTTAATTTTGGGTGAAAACAGCCAATTAGCTCAATTATATGCTGTTGACTGTTATAAAACATGTCTATGGCAGCTAAATGCCCATCTCTGCCACTCTGGGCTTTGAAAAGGAGATATGTGCTGTCATGACCATCAGTAAAGACTCAGTCATGGAAAGGCATCAGCGATAGCAGCTGCAGGAGTCTCCCAGTACTGTCCTCAGGTCACCATTGACTGAACCCGACTTCCCTTCAATCATCACCCCAACAAAGAATGAACTTTGATGAAACCAGACAAGCTCGGCAGTGACCAGTTGAGTTCAGCGGTGACATCAGCAGGCAACAGTACAACACCACACACCATCTCTCTTGCCATGATGGACTGTTATGCCAGATGAAGCCAGAAATCATGGACTGAATGAACTCAATGAACTTTATAGGGATGGTCCATGGACTAAGGAATGATATCTGTCTGTGCATTTGTGTGTGTGTGTGTGTATATAAAAGAGAAAAAATTGGTGGCACAATGAAAAATGTGGGACCTGAGCATGAGGTAAATGGTATGGAATAAGGGGTGGATACTCTCCTGGTTTCAGCTGTAACAGTTTGTGTTGGGTTTTTTTCCTTCCTAGTAGCTGGTACAGGGCTGTGTTTTGGATTTAGTCTGAGAATAAAGTTGATAACACACCAATGTTTTATTTGTTGCTCAGTAGCACTTACCCTGATCAAGTACTTTTCAGTTTCTCATGCCCTGTCAGTGAGGAGGGGCACAAGAAGATGGGAGGAATCAGAGACAGGACACCAACCCAAACTAGCCAAAGGGGTATTCCATACCACAGCATGTGGTGAGCAATTGTATTGTGTATCACTTGTGTTTATTGTTTTTTTTTTCCTTTTCCCTTTTAGTTTTATATTCTCTCCCCTTTTTTCCCTTTATTATTATTAGTAGTATTATACTGTACTGTACTTATTAAACTGTTTTTATCTCAACCTGCAGGGTTTACATTCTTTCAATTCTCCTCCCCATCCCGCCCAGAAAGGGGAAGCGGGGGGCTGGGCGAATGGCTGTGTGGTGCTGAGTTACTGGCTGGGCTTAAACCATGACAGTACTGTAGAGAGGGATAAAGTTGCTGTAGTGCAGATAAAGAATCTGCTGGGGAAAACAGTCTGGGTTATTCCTGCCTTGGGCAAAGGCAAACCCACTTGTGGGTTTGCTTTTGCTCAAGGACCTGGGTGTATTTGGTGGATAATTCAGAAGGATGGGGAAGTCTGGTGTGTACCTCAAGGGGATTTGATATTGGGTGAAAATAGCCAGTGAACTGAACTGTATGATGCTGCATAACACTGTATATTATTGCTTCCACGGCGGCTATACAGCCATCACTGCATTGGATGCCTCATGGCACCCATCTCCACCGCTCCAGATTTGAGGATCTGAATCTGACTCCCTTTTGATCACCACATTAATGAAGAATGAACTTTGATAAAACTGGACATGTGCAGTGGTGATCGGAATGAGGTACAGCATGCAACAATCCAACTACACAYACCATCCATCTTTCCTGCCCAGAGAGACTCTTATGACAGATGAAGCCCCAAGTCATGGGCTGAGTAAACTCAACGAACTTTTGTAGGGATGGTCCATAGACTAAGAGAATGATATCTCTGTGTGTGTATAGGTGTATATATATAGATGTATATCAAAAGACAGGAAAGGTGATGTTGGGAAGTGTGAGACCTGGCACAAAGTGAATGATATGGATGGTATGGATACTGTCCTGGTTTCAGCTGGGGTAGAGTTTTCTTCCTAGCAGGTGGTACGGGGCTGTGTTTTGGCTTTAGTCTGAGAATAATGCTGATAACACATCGATGTTTTTGTTGTTGGTCAGTAGCGCTTACCCTGATCAAGGACTTTTCAGTCTACAATGCTCATTATTTAATAATAATAATAATTATTATTATTATTATTACTAGTAGTATACTGTACTGTAGTTATTAAATTGTTCTAATCTCAACCTGTGTGCTTTACATTCTTTTGAATCTCTTCCCTATCCAGCCTGGGGAGGGGGGAGAAGGGGTGGGTGAGCAAGCGTCTGTGTGGTACTTAGTTGATGGATGGGTTTCAACCACAACAATGTTAATTTTTGTGCAGAAATGAACACTATTATACAACCTCTGTTGTGACATGTTCATCGCCGAGCTTAAAACTGATCATCTGAAAGACCACACTATATTCTAAGCAAGGAAAATTCATATCCACCATATAGCTTCACTTAAAAAAAACAGAAAACCCTACCCAAAAAACTAGCCATCAAATTTAGTTACTTCACACATATTTTTCCTTACCTGTGCACTTGAAGTAATATCCTCTCGTTGCTGATCTGTCATTACAGCAAGTGTATCAAAAGGATCTTTCTCACAGGGGTCCAGAATGCCAGGACCACCTACAATGATTAAGCTAATTAGTAACACATCTCTACCTTATTTCAACCAAGAGTACAGATTTTGTATTAGTTAAGCATAAGTATACAGAGAGTGATCAAATGTAACTTGCCTTTAAGGATGATTCCTGAAGATATACACTCAAAAACTCTTCTCAGTGCATCCCCAGGACTCTGTGGTCCAGTAGCGCTGCTAATTGCTTTTTCCACAAGCAACTCCATAGCCTACACCAATCCAGATAATTTAGAAGATTGATCAAAAAAAAAAAAAAAACCAAAACAAACAAAAAATAAGCAACTACTGTTCTTTAATACAGAACTTCTGATACTAGAATTTTGAAGAACATTACACATGACAGAACACTTTTAGGTAAAAATGAAGAAAATAAGATATTTTATAACAATGAATAGAAAGAAAGTTGCTGCAAGGTTAACATCCAGTACCAATACTGATATGCTGCTTCTCATCACAAGTTCTCCAAAAGTTTTGTAAAAATTAATACAGCAGTAGCCTACACATACAGTCAGACAATTCATCCAGCCATTTTTTGAAAGATCCTGAAACATGGTGGGTCAATGGAATCTGTCAGCCATGTGAATAAACACCATGCAGCATGAAATCATAGAATCATAGAATAGTTAGGGTTGGAAAGGACCTTAAGATCATCTAGTTCCAACACCCTTGCCATGGGCAGGGACACCTCACACTAAACCATGCCACCCAAGGCTCT
>CABHOG010000182.1:221968-249779 GCA_902168055.1 Aratinga solstitialis
TGTCCAACCCAGCCTTGAACACTGCCAGCAATGGAGCATTCACAACTTCCCTGGGCAACCCATTCCAGTGCCTCACCACCCTTACAGGAAAGAACTTCCTCCTCCTATCCAATCTAAACTTCCCCTGGTTAAGTTTGAACCTGTAACCCCTTGTCCTATCACTACAGTCCCTAAAAAAGAGTCCCTCCTCAGCATCCCTATAGGCCCCCTTCAGATACTGGAAGGCTGCTGAGGTCTCCACGTAGCCTTCTCTTCTCCAGGCTCAACAGCCCCAACTTTCTCAGCCTCTCTTCATACGGGAGGTGCTCCAGTCCCCTGATCATCCTTGTGGCCCTCCTCTGGACTTGTTCCCACAGTTCCATGGCCTTTTTATGTTGAGGACACTAGAACTGCACACAATACTCCAAGTGAGGTCTCACAAGAGCAGAGTAGAGGGGCATGATCACCTCCCTCGAYCTGCTGGTCACGCACCTTTTGATGCAGACCAGGATACAGTTGGCTTTCTGGGCTGCGAACTCACACTGCCAGCTCATGTTCATTTTTTCATCAACCAACACCCCCAAGTCCTTCTCCACATGGCTGCTCTGAATCTCTTCTCTGCCCAACCTGTAGCTGTGCCTGGGATTGCTCCGACCCAGGTGGAGGACCTTGCACTTGGCATGGATAAACTTCATCAGCTTGGCATCAGCTCACCTCACAAGCGTGTCAATGCCCCTCTGGATGGCATTCCTTCCCTCCAGCGTATCAACCGAACCACACAGCTTGGTGCCATCGGCAAACTTGCTGAGGGTGCACTCAATCCCACTGCCCATGTCACCGACAAAGATTGTGAACAGGACCGGTCCCAGCACTGATCCCTGAGGGACACCACTCGTTACTGGTCTCCAGCTGGACATTCAGCCATTGACCACAACTCTTTGTGTGCGGCCATCCAGCCAGTGCTTTATCCACCGAGTGGTCCACCTATCAAATTGATGTCTCTTCAACTTAGAGACAAGGATGTCATGTGAGACAGTGTCAAACGCTTTGCACAAGTCCAGGTAGATGACATCAACTGCTCYACCCCTSTCCATCWGTTCYGTAGCCCCATCATAGAAGRCCACCARATTGGTCWGGCAGGATTTCCCCTTAGTGAAGCCATGCTGGCTGTCACCAACCACCTTGTTGTTTTTCATGTGCCTCAGCATGCCTTCCAGGAGAATCTGCTCCAAGATTTTGCCAGGCACAGAGGTGAGGCTGACTGGTCTGTAGTTCCTTGGCTCATCCATTTGCCCCTTCTTGAAAATGGGGGTTACATTCCCCTTTTTCCAGTCATCGGGAACTTCACCTGACTGCCATGACTTTTCAAATATGATGGACAGTGGCTTAGCATCTTCATTTGCCAGCTCCTTCAAGACCCGCGGATGGATTTCATCAGGTCCCTTGGACTTGTATACGTTCAGGTTCCTAAGATGGGCTTGAACCTGATCCTCTCCCACAGTGAGCCTAGGGTCTTCATTCTCACTGTCCCTGCATCTGCCTTCCAGGACTTGGGTGGTATGGCCAGAGCATTTTCAGGTGAAGACTGAGGCAAAGAAGTCATGAAGAACCTCAGCCTTCTCCAAATCCAGGGTAGCCAGTTCTCCCGATAGCTTCCAGAGGGGGCCCATGTTGTCCCTAGTCTGCCTTTCATTTGCAATATACCTATAGAATCCCTTCCTGTTATCCTTAACATCCCTAGCCAAGTTTAATTCTATGTGGGCCTTAGCTTTCCTAACCTGGTCCCTAGCTTCCCAGACAACATCCCTGTATTCTTCCCAGGCTGCCTGTTCTTGCTTCCACCTTTTATAAGCCTCTTTTTTCCTTCCAAGTTTCCTCAGCAGCTCCTTATCCATCCAAGGAGGTCTCCTGGCCCTCCTGCTGCACTCCCTTCTGGTTGGGATGTATCGCTCCTGAGCTTGCAGCAGGTGATCCTTGAATATCAACCAAGAGTCTTGGGCCCCCCTGCCCTCTAGGGCTATATCCCATGGAACCTTACTAAGCAGGTTCCTGAAGAGGCCAAAGTCTGCTCTCTTGAAGTCCATGGCAGTGAGCTTGCTGCACGCTCTTCTCACTGTCCTGAGGATCTCGAATTCGACCATCTCATGATCGCTGCAATCAAGGCTGCCCTGGAGTGTCGTATTTCCAACCAGCCCCTCCCTGTTGGTGAGCACGAGGTCAAGCATGGCACCTCTCCTTGTTGGCTCTTCTATTACTTGCAGGAGGAAGTTGTCTTACACACAATTGAGGAACTTCCTGGATTGCTTGTATCGGGCCATACCTTCCCTCCAACAGATGTCAGGGTGGTTGAAGTCCCCCATGAGAACAAGGGCTTGCGAGCGTGAGGCTGTTCCTATCTGTCTATAGAGCGCTTCATCCACAGAGTCCTCTTTGTCAGGCGGTCTGTAACAGATCCCCACAGCAATGTCTCCCATTGCTGTTCTCCCTTTAAGCCTGACCCACAAACTCTCTATTGACTGCTCACCTGTCCCCAGACAGAGTTCCATACTCTCCAGCCTATCTCTAACATAAATAGCAACTCTCCCTCCCTGCCTCCTGGTCCTGTCTTTCCTAATGTGCCATCTAATGAAATTAACAGGATACTACAGAGAATTTTTTCTTCTACAAGAATACAGAATCGTAAAGTGTCAAAAATTTAATGACCTTTTAATGTTTAAGTGGTTGCTAGTTCTTCAGTTTAGCAAAACTCAATTTCACAGTAAGTTTCTTCCTGGATATAGGCTAACACTAACTCAGATGTTGAACAAGTGTTCAAACAAAAAAAACCCAAAAACTCAGAACCAAAAAAACCCAACCTCGATGACAAACATATTTTCTAAAATTTACACATAATTTGATATTAGTTAAACATGGTTTAAATTATTATCTGTATTTTAAATATTGGGATTTTTTTCCTGTGAATATTTCCATTGTTTACTTTTTTAAGAGTATTTTTAAACAGAAAACGCTTTCCAAGATATTTACAAAAGTAAAGAATAGCTTTCCTTAGCTTTTTCCAGCATTATATGGAGGCTTCAATACCATCTCTTTGGCAAGTTTCATTTTCAAACAATGTGCGTCTCTTGTTTTTTGGTGGGGGTTTGGGGGAGTTAATTTTTTGGTTCCTCTCCTAAGTCTCCAGATGTTCAAATGTTGCCTTTTATTTCTATTTTCCAAGAATAAATGCTTATTCTAATGCATGCAAGTAACTATAGGCAGTGTTGATTACAATCCTTCACTAAGAATGCCTAGTCCTTTCTGGTTTAGATCAATTTAACAGACAATTTTCAATTCTTGAGTATGGTATTTCCATACTCCCACTGTATCACTCAGGATCAAGCTTTTGAGTTTTAGCAACAGTAATTTAATTGTTTTGAAGTATGAAGAAAAGAAAAATAATGTTACTGCATTTATTCAAGTCTAGGTCTTTCGGATGCTCATACACTGATGCTAATACACTGAAATCCACAACTTGATCCTAGGAAAATGTGAATTATGATGCTATGGTGTTTATGTGTGCAAAAGTCTGGATTAAAAAAAAACCAAAAACAACCCAAACAACAACCTTGAATATTAGTTCCTTCTAACTTGAAGGAACTTGACAAAATTCTTCTATTTTTTTTTTATTTTTAGGTATATAAAGAGGTGGATACTAATGTCTGCATTCAGGTGTCCAAATATTTTCTATTATTACAACTGCTTAGGCTCTTTCTGAAAAGCTCTGTCATCTCTTTGGCTTGTAACATGCTTCTAGCATACAGGTCAGGAGAAGTTCTGTATCCAGAAAAATATATTTCATCAATCTATAAAATTTAGTTTGTGACTCTCAGAAATCATATATATTTAAAATCACCATTTTCATTCTCTCCCTGTTTTTGTCAATGAGACTTTGCCGACAGGCCAAAAGAACAACTGACTACACAGACTCTAATGTTGATGCCAGTAGGAGGCCAAGAATCATTTTTGGAGATCTGAGGCAAAGCTAGGCCTGAAACACTGCTTCATAAGTGTCTTCCCTTATGGCTATGCCTTAGAACAGATATTATAAGAAATAAGAAACAACGTCCCTTCCTCTTCATGTCCTTCATCTATGTGCCTGCTGAAAGATTAAGAGGCACCAACTCTGGCAGTACGAAGAAAATCTCTATTCCTCCCTAAGGACATAGGACTCAGCTGTGGAAAAGTTGTCTGACTGATGTGAGAAACTGCTCCAGGAGTTCCAACAGCAAAAAGAGGATAGATCCTACTCCCCACCTGTATGGACCAGCATCTCAGCTATTAACAATAAGTGGCCTTCCGCTCAAGAGGGAGGACATAGAAGGTACACTCCATGGGGTACTCTGTGGTTTTCCCTGCAAGACTATGGAGAGGACATAAGAAACTGGGATGGAAACCCCACTGTAATTCTGGAGGAATGCATATGTGAATTGCAAAGAAAACCAATGACAAACAGGGGTTCTTCCAGAAGATTTGTTGCTCCAGTCTCCAGTAGGCAGATTCCCAGACAGAGTGGGAGGGCTAACCTTACGCATCATCCTATAGTGATGAATTCTAATCTGTTTTCACAAGAACTAAATGAAGCATCCTATGACTAGGATTAGAGGGGGACTGCCTACAGCCAGGTGGAGGAGAGGGAAAATGGGGTTTACTGAACTGTATAGACTAGACAGCCTGGAACGTCAGAGCCACAGGAGTATAAGACTCTAGTAGACAAATGTACACAGCGCATCCTAATGTCATCAAGCCATCACGGGGCAGAAAACAATTGTATTTCTGAATTGATAGGGGAATCCCAACAGCCGACTGCACTGGAGGATGAAATCAGCCTGACAGGGAATGAAAGGGAAAAGCACTGCCTTGTGACTGGAGGCTCTGCGTATCACTGGCATAGACTGCCTCAGGAGGGGGTACTCGAAGGACCCAAAAGGGTACTGGTGGGATTTTGGTATAGCTGCCTTGAAGACTGTCATGGGTTCAGCAGTAGCAGTCATTTTTCTCCTTCTTGGTAGCTGGTGCAGCGCTGTGTTTTTGACTTTTGGCCTGGGAACAGCGCAGGTAACACCAGTATTTTCAGTAACTGCTTGGTAATGTTTTGGTCTGACMAAGGGCTTTCTGAGTTTCATGCTCTGCCAGGGAGGAGGAGAAGCTGGGAGGAAACAGAGACAGGACACCTGACCCAAACTGACCAAAGAGGCATTCCATATCACAGCACGTCATGCCCAGGATGTGAAAACGGAGGGCATAGACCCGGAAGGGTGGGGGCTCGCTGCTGGGTCGGGCTGGGTATCGGTGGTGAGCACTTGTGTTCTCTTTCCTTGTATTTSCCTTGTCATTATTATTATTGGTGGTAGCAGTAGTGGTTTGTGTTATACTTTAGTTACTAAACTGTTCTTATCTCAACCTGTGGGAGTTGCATTCTGTCCATTCTCCTTCCCATCCCCCCGGGAGCTAGGGGGAAGAAAGAGGGGGGAGTGAGAGAGCGACTGTGTGAGTTATAGAGGCTTAAACCACAACAAAGATGGAGAAAATTAAGCAGCTGTCTACCTTGCCTGGTCTCTCAGAAGATCCTTCTGTTGTGGGGCTGATGAAGGCTGAAGAACAGCAAGTGCCAATCGCGACCACAACAGTGCACAGGCGGCAATATCACACCAACCGAGACTCCCYGATTCCCATCCATAAGCTGATCCGTAGATTGGAGAGTCAAGGAGTGATCAGTAGGACCCACTCACCCTTTAATAGCCCCATATGGCCAGTGCAGAAGTCTAATGGAGAGTGAAGACTTAACAGTAGACCATCGTGGCCTGAATGAAGTCACACCACCACTGAGTGATGCCGTACCAAATATGCTAGAACTGCAGTATGAACTGGAGTCAAAGGCAGCCAAATGGGATGCCACAACTGATATTACCAATGCATTTTTCTCAATCCCTTTGTCAGCAGAGTGCAGGCAACAGTTCACTTTTACTTAGGGGGATGTCCAGCACATTTGGAATTGACTGTCCCAGGGTTAGAAACACAGCCCTACCATCTGCTATGGACTGATCCAGACTGCACTGGAACAGGGGCAAGCTCCAGAACACCTGCAATACATTGATGACATTATCGTGTTGAGCAATACAGCAGAAGAAGTTTTGAGGAAGGGAAGAAAATAATCCAAATACTTCTGAAGGCTGGTTTTGCCATAAAACAAAGTAAGGTCAAGGGACCTGCACAGGAGATTCAATTTTGGAGAATAAAATGACAAGAGGGACTTTGTCAGATCCCCACAGATGTGATCAACAAGATAACAGCCACGTCTCCACCAACTAATAAGAAAGAAGCACAAGCTTTCTTAGGTGTTATGCGCTTCTGGAGAATGCACATGCCAAATTACAGTCTGATTTCAAGCCTTCTCTATATTACATGACCCAGAAGAAGAATGATTTTAAATGGGGCCCTGAGCAACAACAAGCCTTTGAACAAATGAAACGAGAGATAGTTTATGCAGTAGCCCTTGGGCCAGTCCGGACCAGGCAAAATGTTGAAAAATGTGCTTCACGCCACAGCCGTGGAGAATGGTCCTACATGGAGCCTCTGACAGAAAGCTCCAGGAGAGACTCAAGGTCGGCTTTTGGAGTCAGGGATACAGAGGCCAGCTATACTCCAACTGAAAAAAGAGATACTGGCAGCTTATGAAGGGGTTTGAGGTTAYTCGGAAATGAGTGGCACTGCAGCAAAGCTCCTCCTGGCACCCTGGTTGCCCATGCTGGGCTGGATGTTCAAAGGGAAGGTCTCCTCTACACTTCATGCAATTGATGCTAGATGGAGGAAGTGGGCTGAACTAATCACAAAACAAGCTCAAATAGGAAATCCCATTCGTCCAGGAATCCTAGAAGTTATAACGGACTGGCCAGAGGGCAAAGATTTTGGAATGTCAAGAGAGGAGGAGGTGATGCATACTGAAGAAGCCCCACTGTATGATTAACTATCTGAAAGCGAGAAGCAATATGCCTTGTTTACTGATGGGTCCTGCAGTATTGTAGGAAAACATCAGGGATGGAAGGCAGCTACATGGAGTCCCCAATGACAAGTTGCAGAAACTGCCAAAGGAAAATGTAAATCAAGTCAGTTTGCAGAGGTGAAAGCCATCCAGCTGGCCTTAGACATTGCTGAACAAGAAAAATGGCCAGTACTTTGTACTGACTCATGGATGGTGGCAAATGCCCTGAGGGGGTGGTTGCAGCAATGGAAGCAGAGTAACAGGCAATACAAAGGGAAACCCATCTGGGCTGCTGAATTGCGGCAAGATATTGCTGTCTGGGTGGAGAACCTGGTTGTGAAGGTACGCCATGTAGATGCTCATGTACCCAAGAGTCAGGCCACTGCGGAACACCAGAACAACCACCAGGTGGATCAAGCTGCTAAGATTGAAGTGGCTTAGATGGATTTAGACTGGCAACATAAGGGTTGAATTATTTTTAGCTGGCTGTCCATGGCACCTCAGACCATCAAGGCAGCGATGCAACATATAGATGGGCTCTTGTTCAAGGGGTGGACTTGACAATGGACACTATTGCCCAGGTTATTAATGAATGTGAAACTTGCTGCAATTAAGCAAGACAAGTCGTTAAAGACTCTCCAGTATGGAGGACAATGGCTGAAGTACAAATATAGGGAGGCATGGTAGATTGACTATATCAAACTCCCACCAGCCCACCAAGGCAAGCGCCATGTGCTTACCATGGTGGAAGCACATACCGGATGGCTGAAAACATACACTGTGCCCTATGCCACTGCCCGGAACACTGTCCTGGGCCTTGATAAAATAGTCTTATGGTGGCATGACACCCCAGAAAGAATTGTGTCAGACTATAGGACTCATTTCTGGAATAACCGCATAGACACTTGTGCCAAAGAGCATGGCATCGAGTGAGTACTATCACATCCCCTATCATGTACCAGCCTCTGGGAAAATCTAATAGTACAATGGGCTGTTAAAAACTACACTGAGAGCAATGGGTGGTGGGACTTTCAAGCACCGGGATACACATTTAGCAAAAGCCACCTCTTAGTCAACACTAGGGGATCTGCCAACTGAGCTGGCCCAGCCCAGTCAAAACTTTTATGTACTGTACAGGGGGATAAAGTTCCTTTAGTTCACATAAAGAATCTGCTGGTGCTTACCCTGATTATGGACTTTTCAGTCTCTCATGCTCTGCCAGTGAGGAGGGGCTTTTAGTTTTATATCTCTCTCCTTGTTATTTCCCTTATTATTAGTATTACATTGTACTTTAGTTATTAAACTGTTCTTATCTCAATCTGTGGGTTTACATTCTTTCGATTCTTCTCCCCATCCCTCCCGGGTGGCTGCATGGCACTTAGGTACTGGATGGGTTTAAACTACAACACAGCTGTAAAACATTTCTCTCTGAAATAATGCCTGCTACTGTAACTATCTTGACATCGTAAGCACTCTTCCTGCCAAAACTGAAAAGTCTACGTTAGGAAGCAGCACAGTGCAACAGGATTTGGTTTAAGAAACAAAACAGTCAGAGCTGAGTTTACCTCCACATACATATATTTCAAAGATTTTTGTTTCAGACTATCTTTGTCCAGTCCACAGATTGAACATCTGTTAATATTTGGAGCACAAGTTGCACTCCTGTAGAGCATCATTTAAGATGTCAAAGGAATGCTCCAAGAACTTTCTGTTGCAAGAACTGAGAAGCAACTTTTATGACACCTCCTGCTTAAAACCCAAAAAGCCAGAAGGATCGTGAGTCCCTGCTTTCATGGTCTGTATTCATAACTGGGTACACCTTAGAGATATGTTTCCAGGTTACACATTAAAAAGCTAATATTGACACATCCACAGACTACTACCGCATCATTTCATCTCACAGAAAGGATATATTAATGATCGTAGGAATTATTGTGATTTACTCTTTCAAGTAGCCTTTCTGTTATTACAGAGCTATCTGGGTACAGCTGACTTTATTTTCAATTATTTTCAGTAAATTCTAAGAAATTCAGAGTAGGTGGTTAGAGAAAAATAGATTCTTTTATACAGAGAAAGGAAATAATGCTCAAATCTAGAGAATGCTACCCACAAAGGATTCAAAAGAACAGGAAAATTCCTTTTGAGAGAAATTCCAGCTTTTATAGGGAATCTGGATCACTGCTGGGGGGAAAAAAATAAAACAACAAAATCCCCCACAAACAAACAAAACAACAAAAAACACTCACCAAAACCCAACCCCCAAAAACCACAAAAGCAAGCAAACAAAACCCCAAACAAAACCCTACATTACTCCTTGAAAAAGTCCACATTTTAAAACACTTTCTTATGCTTTACTTGCAATATCATGTGCACTAAAAAGACTCATTCAAAAGGACATTACTCACCCAGCTTGGAAAATCAGACCAAGTTGGAACCCGTTGACAGAGGTCACGAAGAATACGTATGATAACCACACAGGACCGCAGACCATTAGCTCTAGCCTTGAGGGCAATACAAAATCTAATTAATTAATCCCAGCACCTACAGCAAATAGTACTTGTCGAAAGTCTAAAACACCACTGTTTATTGGAAACTCAGATACAAGATTGAATCAAATCAGTCTATAACTTTATTCCATGAGCTGCCATTTAGAGCAGTATTTTATACAGTGTTAGTAATTTAAGGTGGTAGCAGTGAAAGCGCACAGGTTATACAAGAATAATATCTCTTGATACCCTGTACACTTTCATCTATATTCTCTTGCAACAATAAATACAGTATCTTTCTATATTAGAAATAAAAAAATAAAGGTCTAAGAAATAGGTATAGAGACTGAAAGGTCAAGGGAATCTGTTTGGTTTCTTTATTGTGCCTTTGCCAGAACGTAAAGTCACTAAACCAAGCAGTTGCTTCTCACCTTTTGTTCCCTACAATTAAAGAAACAAGAAAAAAGTCTTAAATCTAAACACAAAGCTTTAAACACATATTCCATTATTTAAAGCACAGTTACTCTACAGCCTTATGGAATATATATATACAATGTATGATCAATCCAAGTGAGTCAAGCTTTCAACATAGCCTTTTCAATGCAAAAAACAAAAAAAATCATATCAAATGAGCAATAACTGCATAAAGCAGTTCCTTCATACTCGACCTTCTACATTTAAATTTAGGGACCAGAAAAATATTAAGTATTATTAGCATGAGCAATGCTGAGTGTTTTCACACAATTAAACATTTATACTGCAACTGAACTTATCTCTCATAAGGTGACAAGAAGAAAGTAAAATGATGTTCCAAACCTGGAACCACTTAGCGTGGCGTAGAGCAGCCAGAGCATCAAGACATTTTTGCCTGTCCAAGCCATCCGGTGGGTCTTTCACCATACCAGAGATTACATCTAAAATGGATTGAATTGGCAAAACACAGTGAGGAATGGGTGTTTGACCAGGTGAGCAAGACACTTCCTCAAAGTAGCTTCAACGTCACACATGCCATTTCAAGTTTAAACTCTTGAACAGCAAATGTAAATGATCAATAAAAGCCATTCGATTAGGGCATCAACCCAGTATGAAGATCAAGAGAATATTATACTGTAACTCTCAGGTTATTTTCAAATGTATTGCAGATTACGCAATGTGTAGCACTTCTTTATTTAAGCTAATGCTGGAAAAACACATACCCCCTAAAATTTAATACCGAAGGAAGGATGGTTGGACACAGTGTACCAGCACAGAGAACACAAGACAGAAGGACCAAAAAAATCCATTTTAAACAAGAAGAAACATTCAAACATAGTTTCTTGTAAATTTTAATAGTCACGTGTTATTTGGGACCTACTCTTTAAAAGAAAAAATCAGTAGAAAAAATTTAAAATCTTAAAAGTACTACATGCTTAGTAATGATGTTATTTTTATCATACCTTCTACTTAAAATAGAAATTATTTTCCTTTAGAAAACCTAAGGGAATGCGAAGTGCTCTTCAGTATGAGAGCTCCATTAATTTCTAGTACCCTTTCTCTTATTCATATAAATTCCTCAGCCCATTGGTATGCATGCTCCAATATAATTCAGGATGCAAGGAAGGATCTGAAAAGGAGCTGCTTTACTTAAGTCACCAGGGAAGTAAAAAAGCAAGGAATAGTTTTAAAAACAAAGCAGAATGTCTGAAAGATAAAGAAAATATAGTAGATTCTGTATATTTAAATATTCAGGAAAGGATTCATTAAATTACCAAGCTGATTGCTTTGATACCAAAAAAAGAAAAAGACCACAAGGCCTTTTTATACACAGATGTAAAATAAAAAGTAGGATACTTTACAGAGAACTATAAAGTCATGAAAGAGCATGGTTGCATTATAATAATTTAATTTAATCTGAAGTACTACATTCAGATTTGGGCTTTTTTAAAATAGGATAGTCTTGCTGCTCTGCACAGGGCTAAAAGGGGGAGGATTTCAAAAAAAAGCTGAGAAGAACATAGGTATCTTACCACAGATCTACAAACTTGTGGACTATATGTTAAAGTGGAAAGAAGAAAAACTGCACTACCAAGGTGTTTACAGAGCAAATGAAGACATTTAAAGCAAAACAAAAAAAAAAAAACAAAAATCCCCCAAAACAAAAAACAAAAGACAAACCTATACAAGAGAGGTGCCAGGTAAGTTAACTGACGAAACAAGTACAACCTGGATATAAAAGACAAGGATTACATTTAGAGAAAACCCACAATAGGTAAAAAGAAGCAAAGTAAGGTTTAGAAATTAAAAATAAAAATATAGGTCTGTTTAGTCTAGAAGCCTAATCAGTCAATTTTTTACATTCTTCTAAAACTAATAGGCAAATAGGTGACACTGAAAACTTTTATCACAGTAATTCACTACCTAATTTGAAACAGCAACTATTTATAGCTCTGAAAAAATTTAATTTAGAAAATAATATCATTAAAAAGAATTACAGTTTGAGTATACAGAAGAGAACCATAGTGCTGGAAAYGTCAATCTAAAATATGCTACAAATACATATCATATGAATACACATGAAACATGAAAAAACTAAGTCAGAAGTTGCAAGGCACCTATCGCACTGACAACACATTGAAAAAAWATGTACCAAGGAAACTCTTGTAATAGAATCATAGAATCATAGAATACTTAGAGTTGGAAAGGACCTGAAGATCATCTAGTCCCAACCCCCCAGCCAGGGGCAGGGACACCTCCCACTAAACCATGCCACCCAAGGCTCTCTCCAACCCAGCCTTGAACACTGCCAGCAATGGAGCATTCATAACTTCCCTGGGCAACCCATTCCAGTGCCTCACCACCCCTACAGGAAAGAATTTCTTCCTCATATCCAGTCTAAACTTCCCCTGGTTAAGTTTGACCTTGTTACCCCTTGTCCTATCACTACAGTCCCAAATGAAGAGTCCCTCCCCAGCATCCCTATAGGCCCCCTTCAGATACTGGAAGGCTGCTATGAGGTCGCCACGCAGCCTTCTCTTCTCCAGGCTCAACAGCCCCAACTTTCTCAGCCTCTCTTCATACGGGAGGTGCTCCAGTCCCCTGATCATCCTCGTGGCCCTCTGCTGGACTTGTTCCAACAGTTCCATGGCCTTTTTATGCTGAGGACACCAGAACTCCACACAATACTCCAAGAGAGTTCTCACAAGAGCAGAGTAAAGGGGCACGACCACCTCCTTTGACCTGCTGGTCACGCTCCTCTTGATGCAGCCCAGGATAGGATTGGCTTTCTGGGCTGCGAACTCACACTGCCGGCTCATGTTCATTTTCTCATCAACCAAAACCCCCAAGTCCTTCTCTGCAGGACTGCTCTGAATCTCTTCTCTGCCCAACCTGTAGCTGTGCCTGGGATTGCTCCGACCCAGGTGGAGGACCTTGCACTTGCCATGGCTAAACTTCATCACCTTGGCATCAGCCCACCTCACAAGCATGTCAAGGTCCCTCTGGATGGCATTCCTTCCCTCCAGCGTATCAACCGAACCACACATCTTGGTGTCATCGGCAAACTTGCTGAGGGTGCACTCAATCCCACTGCCCATGTCACCGACAAAGGTTGTGAACAGGACCGGTCCCAGCACTGATCCCTGAGGGACACCACTCGTTACTGGCCTCCAGCTGGACATTGGGASATTGAGCCATTGAGCACAACTCTGCGTGCGGCCATACAGCCAGTTCTTTATCCACCGAGTGGTCCACCTATCAAATTGATGTCTCTCCAACTTAGAGACAAGGATGTCATGTGGGACAGTGTCGAATGCTTTGCACAAGACCAGGTAGATGACATCAACTGCTCCACCCCTCTCCATCTGTTCCGTAGCCCCATCATAGAAGGCCACCAGATTGGTCAGGCAGGATTTCCCCTTAGTGRAGCCATGCTGGCTGTCACCAACCACCTTGTTGTTTTTCATGTGCCTTAGCATGTCTTCCAGGAGAATCTGCTCCAAGATTTTGCCAGGCACAGAGGTGAGGCTGACTGGTCTGTAGTTCCTTGGCTCATCCATTTKCCCCTTCTTGAAAATGGGGGTTACATTCCCCTTTTTCCAGTCATCGGGAACTTCACCTGACTGCCATGACTTTTCAAATATGATGGACAGTGGCTTAGCATCTTCATTTGCCAGCTCCTTCAAGACCCGCGGATGGATTTCATCAGGTCCCTTGGACTTGTATACGTTCAGGTTCCTAAGATGGGCTTGAACCTGATCCTCTCCCACAGTGAGCCTAGGGTCTTCATTCTCACTGTCCCTGCATCTGCCTTCCAGGACTTGGGTGGTATGGCCAGAGCATTTTCAGGTGAAGACTGAGGCAAAGAAGTCATGAAGAACCTCAGCCTTCTCCAAATCCAGGGTAGCCAGTTCTCCCGATAGCTTCCAGAGGGGGCCCATGTTGTCCCTAGTCTGCCTTTCATTTGCAATATACCTATAGAATCCCTTCCTGTTATCCTTAACATCCCTAGCCAAGTTTAATTCTATGTGGGCCTTAGCTTTCCTAACCTGGTCCCTAGCTTCCCAGACAACATCCCTGTATTCTTCCCAGGCTGCCTGTTCTTGCTTCCACCTTTTATAAGCCTCTTTTTTCCTTCCAAGTTTCCTCAGCAGCTCCTTATCCATCCAAGGAGGTCTCCTGGCCCTCCTGCTGCACTCCCTTCTGGTTGGGATGTATCGCTCCTGAGCTTGCAGCAGGTGATCCTTGAATATCAACCAAGAGTCTTGGGCCCCCCTGCCCTCTAGGGCTATATCCCATGGAACCTTACTAAGCAGGTTCCTGAAGAGGCCAAAGTCTGCTCTCTTGAAGTCCATGGCAGTGAGCTTGCTGCACGCTCTTCTCACTGTCCTGAGGATCTCGAATTCGACCATCTCATGATCGCTGCAATCAAGGCTGCCCTGGAGTGTCGTATTTCCAACCAGCCCCTCCCTGTTGGTGAGCACGAGGTCAAGCATGGCACCTCTCCTTGTTGGCTCTTCTATTACTTGCAGGAGGAAGTTGTCTTACACACAATTGAGGAACTTCCTGGATTGCTTGTATCGGGCCATACCTTCCCTCCAACAGATGTCAGGGTGGTTGAAGTCCCCCCATGAGAACAAGGGCTTGCGAGCGTGAGGCTGTTTCTATCTGTCTATAGAGCGCTTCATCCACAGAGTCCTCTTTGTCAGGCGGTCTGTAACAGATCCCCACAATAATATCTCCCATTGCTGTTCTCCCTTTAACCCTGACCCACAAACTCTCTATTGACTGCTCACCTGTCCCCAGACAGAGTTCCATACTCTCCAGCCTATCTCTAACATAAATAGCAACTCTCCCTCCCTGCCTACCAGGCTTGCCTTTCCTAAAGAGCTTGTAACCTTCCTTTCCAACACTCCAGTCATAGGAGCCATCCCACCATGTTTCTGTGATGCCTGTGATATCATACACCCGTCGACGTGCACACATCTCTAATTCCTCTTGTTTGTTCCCCATGCTGTGGGCATTTGTATAGAGACATCTGAGCTGAGCTCCAATTGAAGCCGGCTCATTGGCTGGAGTGGCTGCAATATCTCTACGTAGCTTTGAACGTTTACTATAGGTGCTGGCAAGTGACTGGGTGTGTTGGGATGGAATGATGGCCCCCTCCCCCAACACATCTAGTTTAAAGCATCCTTGACCAGTCTGGCAAGCCTCCTCCCAAATCCACTCTTCCCTTTCTTTGTCAGACCAGCTCCACCAGGCCCCAGTAGACCTGGCCTACTAAACTGAGTGCAATGTTCAAGGTACCCAAACCCCTGACTATAGCACCACCCTTCTAACCCTTTATTAACCTGGCCAATCCTCCTAGCCTTTTTAAGGTCCTGCCCTGTATCCTGGGGAACTGATGAAAAGACAATCTGCTCTCCAGAGCCCCTGACCACCTCTCCCAGAGCTCTGTAGTCCTTCTTTATGTTCTCCTGGCTACTGCTGTCTATACCAGTAGCACCCACATCGATCACTAGAAGTGGGTAATAGTGGGACTCAGGATTAACCCCTTAAAGACTATTTAACTAAATTCAGATGCCTAAGCTACCATCCTGTTAAGCCAAGGCAAAAAAAAAAAAAAAAAAAAAAAAAAATTAATTTACAAAACACAAACATACATTTTTATCCTATCTAAATTATTTCAGATGCCTAAGCTACCATCCTGTTAAGCCAAGGCAAAAAAAAAAAAAAAAAAAAAAAAGAATTAATTTACAAAACACAAACATACATTTTTATCCTATCTAAATTATTACTATCTTAAATATAAGGGGTTAATCTTCAGTTAGACATGCTGTGTCCACACTATCTCTTCACTAAAAGTTAACAGGTATATAAATTTTGGTAGGTTTTATTATGTAAAATGCATTTTACCCAGTCAATTATTTCAGACTATTGTGATCACTGCTTAATCCTAGGAGAGAGACAAAGACAAAAAGAAAAAAACCCTACAAAGTAAGAGTAGATGCCAGGACTAAGCATCCAAACCCCCTCTTTTGTAAAGCATGGCAGGTGTGACACTGAGCTTCAGAAAACCTTGGTCGAAAATCCTTTTGATGTCTTATGTCATAGTAGCGTCCCCTGACAGGAATCAAGTCAATGTACTAGAAGGCTTTGGACCAGGGCTGTGGGACTGTTAGCTAAAGATTAAAAAAACAAACAAAAAAGACACATGTGCACACACACATATGTACACTTTGTCTGCTGAAAGAAAGACTCCACAGCAGGGGGCTAGGGCACTTTGAATATATCAGATTCAGTAAACTGTCAAATGCACAATACTGTAAAGAACAGTAGCTATGCGTTTAAGAATTTTATTTCACACTGGCTTGTTTTGCGTTTTTTAGCCTTTTATCATGTAATGGGATTATTCCACATCAAACATGATTCTGCTCCACATGCAAGTCTCAGTCTCATCTTTACTCAGACTGGTTCTTCTGGTAAAGCCTTCCTTATCACCTGAACTAGCTCCCCAAGCAGGATAAAAAATCCCCAAAAAACAACTTTAAGCCATTATAAGATACAGAGCATGAGAAGCTGCAGTAGAGAAACCACAAACACATACTCTGAAGCAAATAAGCAAGTCTTCATAATAAGGCCTTCTTTGCTGCAGTAATTTGCAATTCAGTCTTCTACTTGCTCTAGTTTCAAAATTGAACTTTTCTGCACATCTGTTTTATACTGCTCAATGACTTGAAAAAAAATCTAACTTGATTTTGCTTGCCTAGAGGCAGTACTACATTCAGCAGTGAATAAACTAACAAAGATCAATGATCATTTTAACTCAAGCATGGATCAGACGAAAATAAAGATGTATTTACTTTAGGCAGCACAAATTAAGGAATTGATAATAGTAATTTGAAATTTATTTTCTTGTTAGTCTACATCACAGAATTTTAGGCCAGAAATTTAAAATTATCATGGCAGGAATCAATATTGCACTTCTGCATAGTACATTAATAAATAAATATGGTGTTTAAGGTTAATTTCATTTAATGGCTAAGATAATTTAATAATCAAAACTTTTAAGTTAAAGTATTCTTTATAAACTTAGATAATATGTGAAGTCTGATTCAGCACAGAAAAACCAAGAGTCATGTTACACTTAGATTGTCAAAAAACAAGTAGAATTGGTTGAGTGTACATGTATGAAGCCTTTATAGCTAGGAATAATATGCACAGCTTAAAAATCGTGTACAGAGCACTCTTTAAGACTCTTTAAAAGTCATACAAACTAGAGAATGGATCTTGAAATTTTTCTTTCTGATTATGTAGGATGACTTTGTTAACACAGCTTGCTTACGATACACTATTCATAGCTACAGAAGACTTAGAATGCAGTATAAAAACCTCAAGCACTTAGAGGACATGTAATAATGAGATGAAATAAAAAAGCCTTTGTGGCTTATATAAATACACAAGCACATGTATACATACATACATACACACACACATATATTTTTTTCAACCTGCATGAGAAGTGTTAAGATTTCCTATCTGTAGGTTTGCTGTCAACCCTGTTTGCCATGATTTCTTTCAACTATGAAAATACAGGATTAAAAGGAAGCAAAAGTCATTTTTATCTGACCCATAAACAAAAATAACCAATATACTGCAGACATTCATCATGCTTGTTGGCTTAAAAGCTTTTGGAGCTTTGAAAGTGTTACAGAACAGACCCTAAAGCAACACTGCTGGCACCAGAGAAACTGTAAACTTCAGAAATGTAATTTGATTTACAAGCTCCACCTTCTGCTTCAGCTCAATGACAAAGCCATTTCTTACTGTACTAGTCTGAGTTTGCCAGTTGGATAGAAGACTGATTGTAATACCAGGAGCCTAAATATACTCAAAAAGCACTCCAGATCAAAAAGCAACCTCAGAGAGGTGGAAAAAAAATCACGTCATATTTTAAAAGTTAGAAGCACTGTTACCATCAAAAGTATTACAAAATTACCTTTTAAGTGGTGCTATTTGGAATGTGTAAGTGATGGCAATACTCATCTAGTTTAAACCCAAAACCCTGTGATTTTTCTAAAACCATTGTCCTGGGTTCAGCAGGAGCAGTCATTTTTCTCCTTCTTAGTAGCTGGTGCAGTGCTGTTTTTTTGACTTTCAGCCTGGGAACAACGCTGATAACACCAATGTTTTTAGTTACTGCTCAGTAATGTTTACTCTGACCAAGGACTTTCTGAGTCTCATGCTCTGCCAAGGAGGAGGGAAAGCCAGGAGGAAGCAGAGACAGGACACCTGACCCAAACTAACCAAAGAGGTATTCCATATCACAGCACATCATGCCCAGTATATAAACTGGGGGCAGTTACCTGGAAGGCCCAGATCGCTGCTTGGGTTGGGCTAGATATCGGTCGGCGGGTGGTGAGCGGTTGTATTCTCTTCCCTTGTTATTTCCCTTATCATTATTATTATTGGTGATAGCAGTAGTGGTTTTATGTTATACCTTAGTTACTGGACTGTTCTTATCTCAACCCATGGGAGTTACATTCTTTGATTCTCCTCCCCATCCCTCCGGGAGTGGGGGGAGGAAGGGGGGGGGGAGTGAGCGAGCGGCTGCGTGGCTGAGTTGCTGACTGGGCTTAAACCACGACAACCATATAATCTTTCCCTTAGGGCAAGACTGCTCTAGAAAGCCAGTTTATAGCCACTTCCTATAAAATACTTTATTTTCCACATAATTTTTTAAGAGCAGGGGGTGGGGGTGGGGGGGTGGAATTTGGAAGTCAAGTTTGTACCTTTTCCAGAAAGCTGAGGTTGGACATAAGGTTAGAATTTTTAAAAATTGAATAAATGCATAATATTTATTTTAATCAACTGTTTTCTACTGAGACTGGTTGTTGAAAAACAAGATTTTGATCAAATACATTAGTTGTGCCAGCATGTTGCCTTCTAGGACCTTAATGGCATCTTAGGCAGAACAGACAAACATACAAAAACAGGTGAGAGAGAAGTAACATCTTTAACAACTCTTCCCAACCTCCATCCCTCATGTTCTCCTCCCGAATGACTGGAGATGTCAGTGTGATAGTAACTTGCATTTTGGGTTCCACACATGAATTTAAAATTATTGCTGCTTCGGGGACTGCACATTTGATATCATAATTCTCAGGACTTATTACCTAAATATCGAGAAACAAAAATTTCTATTAGTATTTGGCCAAAAGCATGGGAAAAAAATGTATTTTTACTTAGTCGTTTTAATATAAAGACAGAAACGCTATATAATTATATGAAGCAGATACCTCTGTATTCAAACAACAGTATGCACAATTAATATATAGATATATATATGGACTTTCACACTGTTTCCAAATCATGAATGAAAATACAGAGCAGTCACCAAGCATGCAAAAGAAAAAAAAGCACCTACCCATAAAGGAAATATATTAAGTAAATTACATAACCAGAATCTTGATAGTGTTTGAAATAAAGAAAAGCCTCAGTGCCACTTAAAATGTCAGCTGGATATGCTTCTCATTGGAGCATAGGAGCCTTTAAAAAGCAAAAAGATGCAGTGGTTCTTCTTCAAGCTCGCAGTTACAGGATGGGTACTGCTAGGCACATTCTATAATTGGCTGTCACAACATCCTCTGATGAGAGCAAAGGGCGAGATAAACACCAGGGAAAAAAATGTAAGTGTAACATGGTGGTTATTCATAATTGCTTCTTGCAACTAGATTCAATAATACCCCCGAAAAGGAACCTGTAAGTGCCTCTAGCACCTTCTTCCACAAACTGGAGGAGCAAGTGACTTTTCCACAAAGCTAGACCAAGATGCGCAGGTCTTAAATTTTCTTCTGTTATTTCAAACAAGATCAAACCCAAGATTATTTTCTAATTAACTTGATCCTGCTAAGGCTTCTACAATGCCATTGATTCTGCAGAGCATTTTACCAGATTGCACTGAAATATTAATACTGTGACAAGCATTGTATAATGATGGTGGACAGGCTTTGTTCAGTAGAGAGCACTGGAGCGAAAGACTTTATTTTGCACTGTCATTTCTTGTAGAAATACAGCAAATGGTTTACATGAATTCTGCTGAATGGTCTAAGACTGCATGTACTTTTGGCCCTTTGGGGTTTTTTTGTTTGTTTGTTTTTTAAACATAAAAAAAGAGTTAGTTAACTAATTGTGGGACTACAAAACACTGACATATACAAATTGGAAACAATACATAAATGCAGACTGACATTAATGGAGAATTTGACCTTCAGGCAATGCAAGCTTCCTGCAACACTGCACAAATTACCTCTATTGCTGCTGGTAACTGGATAATAGTCTTTCTTCTGCTCTCATCTCTATTTCCCAGCTAAGTGAAATCGATTAAATGATGATTGATAGTACACCACTAGCACAAACAGATAGACACTTGTATGAACACACTATACAGAAAGCAAAACATGCAGCACAGTCCCTGAACTAGGACAGGAACACTCAGAAAATGAAAATAAACTGAACCTGACCTATGAAATGCAGCACAGTCAGCCTTGCAGAAACTTGACTTGAGGACAGGTTTTTAAAGTATCTTTACAAAAATTAAAATCCAAACAAACATCTAAATCCTACTTACTGCAAGTTGTTTGGGAAGGCTTTCAGCAGTGCGACTGAGTAACATCTTTGAAGGCTTCTCAGCACATAACAAAACAAGATTGACATTTCGGTCTCCACGGAGTAGCAAACCTTTAGCCAAAACGCCAACCCGTAAAACTCCTTTCAAAACTCTGTGAATTATAGTTAAAAGTTGCATTTAAAATAATATAAAACCCATAAACCTAACCCTGAAGATAGAAAAGTGAAATAAAATAGGAGTATTCCATACACTCTTGAGGCCATAGTGACATATGCCATATGAAAACCCAAAGAAAACAGAATCCATGGAAGCACTTATAACAGTGCAAGGAAAAACATAAAATGACTTTTTTTTTCATCATTTAAACAAATTATGAAATTCTTACATAATAAGAAAAAAAAAATACCTGTCTTTACTGCCATCTTTTTTGTCATCCCCCTCTTTGTTCTTGCTTTTTTCATGGCCAGTCATATTGTCAGAAACAAGTTTCAAAGCACGCTCAGTAATGGAAACAATTTTTTGGACTGCTTTAAGTTCCTCCTCTGTTGGATATATAGCGGCATGTTTGGTCATCACATAGCGGTCATCAGAGGAGTCAGGGCGGCGTAGATGCTAAACGAATGAAAAAGCACATTTCTGAAATATGGGTACACTTCTAATTTCACAGATGATATGTGACCAAAACCAAACATGTAGCTAGACAACAGAATATCCAAACCTCAAATCACCAAAATGTTACAAAACATGAACTAAAGTGTCCTTAACAACTTACACTGAGTTACATGAACAAGGGCATCACCAGCAGAGACAAAGATGTCATTGTCTCACTCTACTCAGTGCTTGTCAGGCCACACCTAGAATACTGTGTTCAGTTCTGTTCCCCGCTATGCAAAAAAGATGTGGACAGGCTGGAGAGGGTCCAGAGAAGGGTCACAGACATGATCAAAGGACTGGGAAGCCTGCTGCATGAGGAAATGCTGAGAGAACAGGGTTTGTTCAGCCTTGAAAAAAGAAAGAAGGCTCAGAGGAGACCTTATCGCCACGGCTGAAAAAAATAAGGAGACTCCCTATTTACAAGGAGTCACATGGAAAAGACGACGGGAAATGGGCACAAGTTACTCCTAGGGAGATTCCAACTAGACACAAAAGAAAAATTTTTCACAGTCAGAAAAAATCAGCCACTGGAATAATCACTGCAGAGAAGCAGTGGATTCCCCAACACAGGACATTTTTAAGATTTGGCTGGACAGGGTGCTGAGACATTTAGCCTAGGTCATGCTTTGGCAAGAAAGGTTGGACCAGATGATCCCTGAGGTCCATTCCAACCTGGTATTGTATGATTGCATTTCAGAAGAAACAATATTTGCCTTCAAGGCATCCTTTCATCATGTAAGTGGATTTATTTTGGAAGACAGGTCCACCTACGCAGTTTCATTAATATTTTTTTTCTTTGTTTTTCCAATACTTAATATTAAGAAACACTGGAGACAACTGAAGTAGCACTGAATAATTTATAGTTCTTAATTGTGCCTCCTGGTAAGTATGATTCTCCCCTCCCCCCTCCCCAGTTAAGAAACTCACAGCTGGTCCTTGGGGCTGAGGAGGCACTCCTGGTCTAACACCTAGCAGGCCTAGAGGTCCTGGAGGACCATGAGGATATCCTCTATCTGGTGTTCTGCGACGGTCATCCCAGTGATGCTGCTCTTCCTCTTTTCTCCTCCAGTACATGTCCTCTTCATATCGCCTGAAGTGCATCAGTATTCTCTTGATATAGCAGCTAATATTTCCAACCCTTCTAAATAAATTCTTGGATGTCCTCACTAACTCATTTCTAGTAGTCATGAGCAAATAGCAGTGAACTCGAGAGGGTATCTAAAATGAATGGTTATTTTGAAAGTGGGCCTGAATTTATAGCAAATAATTCTAGTAAGTCTACATTCCTTAGAGGGTTTGAACACTAGCAAACAAAAAACAAATAAAAAGCCCATAGGGATAATAAAAATTTAAAACAAGATAGTACAGAGTTCCCAAAACAAGTATTCAAAATAAGTAACTATAGAAGCAGAGTTAGTTTTAGATAACCTGACTGCAAGCTGTTTCATTCATTGATAAAAGAGAATGCATTACCTCATTTCCATCCTCCAGCGTTCTTCCTCTTCTCTCCTTCTCCAGTATTCTTCTTTCTGCATCTGTTTCCTCATCTTCTCTTCTTGAATTTTTCTTGCTCGAATACTAGGCTTTACTTCTACTTGTAAGTCTGGATTTACTTTTTTCTAATTCAGAAACATAATGAATGAAATGTTGGTTTGCCTCTTGCCATCTCAAGGTCACGGAGATCTTTTGACATGTTTAACACACACTACTGATCTATGATAAAATCAAGGGGAGTAAAATGAAGTTTTAGAACTGCACTGAATGAATGGTTGAAGAAAAATCTGTGTCCAGTATTTTAAAGAAAAGTAACAGCAACATATTACAAATAGCATGAATTCCCCCTTCAACTATATAAGAACAAAGCAATTAAAGATTAAAATGCGACATGAAATACTAAGTAATTTGCTGTTCATTCTATAGCAAGATGACTACTTTATAGCCTGAAAAAAACCCATTTAATCTTAACTACAGCGTGCTTCCTGGCACCCTGTTCCTGAAAGGTCTTCATACAGGGGCATAATCATGAGTTACCAAATACATTTTTTTTTCTGGCAATTTTTTCTCTTCTTTCATCCCTTTAATGATTATGCAGGTTCACTAAATCTCCTGTGACTATAGTAGATTCTTCCTATGTAATCTTATAATAATCAAAACACATGCCATATGTCAGTATAGATGTCTTTCCATTCATGACTAAAAAGTCTGCAACACTTGTTTCTCAAATGTCTCCACAGAGGGTGGTTTATTCTGCCAAAAACATTGAGTACTACTATTTTGCATTAATTTAAATTCACGGTAAACAACATAAAGCGCCTACTGTTGCTGGCATACATTTTACAACATTTTAATGTTGCAAAGGTTGCTTGAAAGCAGTGTTCAAAGGGTTTAAAAAAAAACCCAACAACCCAAAATGCAGTTTTACAGTCTGCATTACTACTTTAAAGACCATACTCCCTAAGAAATATATTTCTCTAGCTTTTTTTTTTTTTATATGCTGTTTACTCAGAGTACATTTGACAAGTCTTTAAATGTAAGATTGTGTAATCAGTCAGCTGACATCTGGTGGATTTTCAGATGCAAGCCTTAGAATTTCTACTAACCTTATACTGAAGTCTGTGCCGCCTCCCTCTTAAGTGCATCTCCTTGGCATTAGGATCATTAAAACTGCATTCACAAAGTTTGCAGTTAAAGCGGATAACCTTTCCTTCATCATTTCTTACCTGGAAAATAAAGTTTAACACATTAGTGTGTTTTTTTTGTTTTGTTTTGGATTTTTTTCTTTTGTTTTGTAGGGGTGTGTGTTTGTATGTTTGGTTTTTGTTTTTTTTGTTTTGGGGTGGGTTTTTTTTAAGCAAAGCTGATGTAAAAATTAATCTAATTCAGTGGCACTGGATGATGTCTGTCCATCTCAAAACATGCTGAAAAAGTTCACACAGTAACTGAAAGAAAGCAAAATAGAACTTCAGAACTTTCAATTCTGACCGATACACCATCGTGCTTGGTAATGAACAAAGAACAAAATTCTTCCATTCCAAAGAGTACGCAGCTTTAAAATTGACCCTGAGCATATTAAGCTGAATAATTACAAACTCACAAATTACGAAAAATTTACATCAGACTCCATCCACATGAAGAATACCCCACTGAGCTCAAAAGAAACATGCAAAATACAGAAAAGTAAACGTATGTACAAGTCTTTGCAGTTTCAGTGCCTTGTCACTCTTCAAGGTGGAGGAGGAGAATTACAGGCCAATCAACCTGACCTTGATCCCTGGGAATGTGAAGGAGCAGGTAATCCTGGAAACCATTTCCAGGCACATCAAGGACAAGAAAATCAGCATCCCAAGTCAGCATGGCTTTATACTTTTTTATACTTGAACAACTGATAAGCTTCTACAATGAAATAACTGGCCTGGTAGATGAGGGGAGAGCAGTTGATATTGTTGACCTGGACTTCAGTAAGGCATCTGACACGGACTCACCATAATATCTTCATAAACAAGATGAAATGCTGTAGATTAATAAGTTGGCTACTGAGAATTCCTGTGCATTCAAAGTAACAGTTTATAGAATATCAAAATTCTTGTGTCATTGGAAACTAGGATAATAAGGAATACAAATGGTTAATGGGAAAAACAGAAGAATGAAGCAAATATATGAGGGGTTATGAASAAACAAATGCAGATGTGTGCACGTGTGCAAAACTATGTAAGGTATGCAATTTTGTTTATCTAGTTAACAGCAGTTAACTGAATGAAGCTAAAATGCATGGGGAATGAAAGCAATCATAGTTTTATCATAGGATGGCTGTACATATATCATAGTGTAAGAACTCCAAATGCTTGCTTTCTGTGGATATTATGTCCATGCTGTCTTGAGTTGCATTGCACCTTAAAGGATATGCGCTTTTAGCAAAAGGGACTACTTCACCGGATAGGATTGAGCTGCATGGTGTCGATTCTCCTTTGTTCAGTCTATGTTAGCACTTAGGACAATCTATCTTAAGCATGCCTTTCTAGCTTATTTAGTGCACACTAGGAGCCTCCGGTAAGTTACTGCTGTTTATAAAAAGATTTTGATAGACTTATCTTCAAATCAGCGAGGTCCCGCTCTGAAAAACATGCCAACATTAGAAAGGCAGTAAGGGGCTCTGGGTTTGTTAACATGGGCTGTATGCCAGTACTACAGTTGAGTAATGATGAAGAGACAGAGGAGGCGGTGGTAGTTGGGGAGGAAAGGAGGAGCCTTTGATATTTTTAGGAGGGAAGTCTGCCAACTAGTTTAAATTTGCAATGGGCTCATGTCTTTAGGAACTGAGCACTTGGGGAAGCTTTTCTGTTAATGGTATAGTTATGTCCTTTGTAGTTGTAATCTCAAAATGGATTGATGGTTGTAGGCTTAACTCTGGGGTGTTAAATTATATATGTAAAATTTTGTCTGCTACTTAAATGCAACAATGGTAGGTTAAAGTGTAGTCACATTACTGGTACCTAGAAAAGCAAAGTAGGCAGGAAATATGGAATGTTTTAAGAACTGAATAAAGTTTTCCATATTAGTGAAGCTTCTTTCCTTTTATAGAGAACTTGCCAATTTTAGCATTTTTTCTGCCTAACATCTTCATTAGTGATCTTGATGTTTGGGCAGAGTGTACCCTCTGCAAGTTTGCTGATGACACAAAACTGGGAGCAGTGGCTGATGTGCCAGAGGGTTGTGCTGCCATCCACAGAGAGAGAGAGAGAGAGAGAGAGAGAGAGAGAGAGAGAGAGAGAGAGAGAGAGAGAAAGAGAAAGATATCTCAATGGGCTGGAGAAATGGGTTGACAGGAACCTTGTGAAGTTCAACATGGGGAAATGCAAAGTCCTGCACCTGGGGAGGAACAGCCCCATGCACTAATATATGCCAGGGGCCATCCAGCTGAAAAGCGGCTTGGCAGAAAAGGACCTGGGGGTCCTGGTGAACACCAAGTTGAACTTGAGCCAACAACGTGCCCTTGCAGCAAGGGCAGCAAATGGCATCCTGGGCTGCATTAGACAAAGTATTGACAGCAGGTTGAGGGAGCTGATCCTTCCTCTCTAAGCCAGCGCTGGTGAGGCCACACCTGGAGTCTTGTATCCAGTTCTGGGCTCCCCAGTGCAAGAGACATGGACATACTGGAGAGAGTCCAATAGAGCCACAAAGATGATGAAGGGGTTGGAGCCTCTCTTACAAGGAAAGGCTGAGAGAGCTGGGACTGTTTAGCCTAGAGATGAGAAGGCTCAGTGGGGGATCTTATTAATGTATAAATACCTGAAGGGAGATTGTAAAGAGGACAAAGCCAGGCTCTTTTCAGCGGTGCCCAGTGACAGGACCAGAGGCAATGGGCACTATCTGAAACACAGGAGGTTCTCTCTCTCTGAATATCGGGAAATACTCTTATTTTTGTGAGGGTGACTGAGCACTGGCACAGGTTGCCCAGGGAGCCTGCAGCATGTCCCTCCTTGAAAATATTCAAAAGCTGTCTTGACATAGTCCTGGGCAACTGGCTCTAGGTGGCCCTGCTTGAGTGGGATTGGACCCCCAGATGACCTCCAGAGGCCCCTTCCAACCTCAACCATTCTGTGTTTTTTGACAGGGAAAATGTTAGTAGTTGGTACATTTTCAGGCAGACATAACATCTCAAGTTCAGTTCTTTTTGCCTGGCGTTATCATTGTGAACATGGCTATTAACTAGACTTGAATAAAATCAAAGTTTTGATAATGAAGGAAGTGGTATAGACATCGTGCTGTACATTGTGTGCATCTGAATAAAGAGGTAGATACAGAGATATATTTACATCACTGTTGCAGACACTTGCAGATATGCTGTGATGTGCAGTGAGGAAAACATTGCAGAATTTCATATGATTTCAGTCAGGGACTGAGACTAAATGTGAAGATGAACAAAGCAGCAAGGGTGCATTGAAAACATGAGGACGTTCATCTTTGCGATGAGTTATTGATAGTATATTGATAGTATGTATCCATTGCCAGTTTTGTTTGGGTTTTTTTTGTTTTGTTTTAGTAGAATGAGACAAGGATGTTTTTAGAAAAAAGGAAGGGAAACTCAAATTTACTGTCTTTTTTAGGTCACGTGTAGTTAAACCATAGAATATGTTACCAGGAGCTGCTAAAATTTAACAGAATTCAAGAGAGGATTGCGCATGTGCATGCCTTCATGTCTAGTGAACTGCGTTACAAGCAATGTTCTGTTCACAAAGTTGTAAAATAGGAAATAATAATCAAAGAATCAAAGAATAACAGAATAGTTAGGGTTGGAAAGGACCTGAAGATCATCTAGTCCCAACCCCCCTGCCATGGGCAGGGACACCTCCCACTAAACCATGCCTCTCAAGGCTATGTCCAGTCCAGCCTTGAACACAGCCAGCGATGGAGCATTCACAACCTCCCTGGGTAACCCATTCCAGTGCCTCACCACCCTTACAGTAAAGAATTTCTTCCTCATATCCAGTCTAAACTTCCCCTGTTTAAGTTTGAACCTGTAACCCCTTGTCCTCTCACTACAGTTCCTCATGAAAAGTCCCTCCCCAGCAT
>CABHOG010000183.1:0-45452 GCA_902168055.1 Aratinga solstitialis
CACAGAGCGCGCTGCTCTCTCGGAGAGCTCGCTCCCGCCGCTGCCAACCTCCTTTGGCGGTGCGGCTGCGGGACGTGGTAACCGCTGACCCGGCTCCGGCCCCAGTTTTCCCGCCTCAACCGCCATCTTGTGGCTAACTGCAAAATCAATGCTTTAATGCTTTTTACAATCCCTCTTCTTTTTGTTTAAACATTTGCTCTCTGCATAAATTTGAAGGCGCTGCCGTGTGCGGCGCTTCCAATCTGGATAACAGATTTTTACATTCTTGTTCTTGAAACTGATTATTGCTAACTTCTTGTTCTCCAAGAAGCAGCACACGGTCATATGGTGGTGGCTTTAGAGGCACTCGCTCAGATTCCTGCTTCAGTTAGTCTCTGTGTTAACCCTCTTACACATGGAGTTATACAACATCCAACAGCTGTTAAATCTCCTGCTACTACAATTAGAGATGTAAAATTGGATACCACCATTCCCTTCCAAACCAAGATTCCAGCTGTCCAATGACGGAACTATCTATCCCTGAATTTCCTGCTAATGCGTCTGCTAAGGTGGTGAGGCCATGTAAGGCTCTGGTTACRGTTCCATCTGGTGCTGTATTATTTGGAATGAATGTGCAACACCTATTCCCTAGCATTATGCAAGGGAATGATTGCATCCTTGCATTCCCTAGCACCAACCTAAGCAGCACGCAGGGCTCTTGCTACCAAGAGGCAGGTGCCTGGCATCACCCAGAGCCCCACACAGGCAGTGTTATGTCCCCAGGTCAACTGGGGCACTCCCAGCCTCACCTTGGAGCAGCAGGATCAGCATCCTACCTCACCCCCCAGCCTCGCACCCCCAAATGTTGCTAACAAAGCACCTGCAGTTACACCTCAGCTCTCAGATACAGCAGGGAAGGAGAAACAGCCCAACCCAGGTTAAGAGCAGCCCCCATCCYGCTCAGACAGGAGACCCCCATGTACAGGTGCCAGAGCTCTACAGCAGCCACTTCTTCAGTGCAGCACAGAGGAAGGACACATCCCAAAGCAGACAGGAGAGAGAGACACCCTGCAGCTCCTGACTGATGCAGGGAAGAGGGAGAGGAGGAAGGTGGGACTGAGCRGGACAGCCCGAAGCCCGGCTCCCAAGCCCTGGGGCTACATCAGGCTGTCRCCTGCAGCCACCAGCATCATGCAATGGATGGGGATAACCGGTTGCACATCTGGGCTAGGTTTCTCACATGTGTTCCATTGTAGACCTTACCGCTTCTGCTTTTTAAGGCATCCCTTGGCCTTAGGAAGCCTGTTCACAGGATCAGGGTCTAAGTTACCAGCCCCCTGCCACAACCCCAGCCATTAGAGCTGGGGTACAACTCTCCAGAGCCATCCGCAACATACCAAGCTCTCCCCAGCACAGCATGCAGCTCTAAGGCTCTCATCCCGCATGCTGAGCTACAGCATTCAGATCAAGCCTCTCTGATGGCAAGGGGAGCTTTTGAGTCTGCAGCAGGAGCCAGGSGGGGAAAGAACAGACTGTATGGTCCAGGTTAAGCTAGGCGGCCTTTGTATCTGGGATGACAGGTTTTGCCTTTCCTGTTCCTGCCTCCCCAAAATCCAGACCCCATAGCAGAGCTGGTAATAGTCATCCCACCGTCATCACTGCAAGCTTTCTCCCTCCTCATATAGATTAAGGACAGAGGAAAGGAATCTCAGGAATGACAGTGAGTGCTGCAGACCTTACTTAATCTCCACATCCAGAGCAAGAACAGAAGCTCCAGGGCTCCAGCTTGAACTGGAGAAAGTGTCCTTACTCTCAGGTGGTCCCCTATGGTCCCCCTCCATGGGTACAGGTCACCAGGAGAGCCCCTTTAATCTAGGTTTAAAGAGATAAGAAGTARCTTGCCAGAGATCAGCATAACAAGAAGCTCCACCATTATGCTGTGAGCAGACTGAGCATTTTTAGCTGTAATCAATAGGGCAAAAGTTTACGAGGAGGCCTTAAAAGAACATGCTCCAGCCTTCTTCTGTCAGTCTGTAGAAGCAAAAATCCCATGAAGTCACACACTGGTACCAGCTCAGGCAATGCAGGCGAGTGACAATGAAAGTGGAAGACAGACAAAGCTAAACCTAAGGACAGCAGGAAACCAGGAACCTCCCCCATATGCACAGCCCCACAGCACCTAAACAGGAGTCAAAGGCAGCCCAGCAACACTACTGCAAGAAAGACAGAAAATAAATACAGCCATAAAATGTAAAAACTTAGAGAGAAATGAAAGATTTACAACACAGCTCTCAAAGAAGCAAAAAGCAGCCCCTGACCTGAGCTTACATACAGAGCTGGGGCCAACGGGGAAGGGTGTGTGGCTGGGGAGGCTCTAGGTGAGGCCATCGGGTCAMTGGGCACCTGCTGGGCACCCTGAAAACCTCGGTCAGCTGGGGCTGAAACCGAGCAGCTCTGACATCTCCACCACCATCTCCAGGGCTGCCTTCCCAGCCAGGCCCTCGGCACCCTTCGGAGTGAAGGGGGAGCAGAAACAGCATCTCCAAGTGCCCTCTCRGCAGCAACACACAGGCACACTGGGCAAGAGGTGAGAAGCGTCTGTGAGGTGCCAAGAGTCACCCTGCACACCGTGGTCATGGGGATCTGTGCATCAAATCTCACTCTGTGGGGAGTTCTCTCCTTTGTTTTCTCATTAKAACAGGCAAATGATGGGCACAGACTATGAACCGACCTTTCACTACTTGATTTGCCTGCTGCCCGTCACATCAATTCACAACAGCTGAAATCAGAGAGACCAATTTAATGTAATACCTGTGGGAACAAGGGAAAACATCTCCAGCTTTCCCAGAACCCAGACCCATCCCAAAGCACATCAAGGGCAGTACCAGGCTGTCATGACTTGTGGCCAGCATAACGTGTGGCTGTAAGAAGCCAGGAGGTCTCAGTGGGATCTGGAGCATCGATCTCACGCTTGGATCAGGAATTTACATTTTGTGACATGCCTCGGYRACTTCTGACAGTCCCATCTGGCCTGAGGAAGAAAGGGAATCATCCGGAAAGCAAAACACCTCCTTCAAAAGCTGCCTCTTCTGCTAGGAAAGAATGGAAATGTCCCTGTTGAGCTGGMAGTGCTGTTTGTGTGAGATGTGCTGCTTCTGTGGGTACAGAGCCTGCAGCCAGCAGAGCAGGATGCAGCTTTGTGTCCCGGGTGAGTTGTTGTCTGGGTGYGATGGGGTGAACATTTGCTTTTTTCCCCTCAGAATGGCTCACAAAGCGTGGGTGCACGGCAGGGCTCTCTTGTGGTCTCGTTTCCTCTCCTAATTTGAAAGTCTTTTAGCGGTTAGAGGGGAAGTTGCTGTACAGGAGGTGAAATGCTTGCAGTTATAGACTTGGTTTTGTTCTTGCAGGGCCTGTGACATTACTGTCGCGTGGGACGTTACTGTAGACGCTTGTGATCCCTCAGAGGACAACGATCCCCTTTGCTTTGTATCCATACAAAGCAAAGTATGAGCAGTCCTTCCCAAAGTATGTCCACCTCAGCGTGAGCGCTTTTGGGTTTCCCTTAAATAATGTGTGTGTGTGTRTGAGTTGCAGCTTGCCTGCTCTGTGCACTTCTCCAGCACAGTGTCATGGGCACATGCGCCATCATGACACACGAGTGAGGACCGGCTGAGAGGGTAGTGACAGCCTGGGCAGGTCAGAGAATAAAACCGGTATCAAACTTCATCCTGAGCATATGGCCACGATTTATGTGGAAGCAAGGATTTCTGGCTCTAAATTCTGGGAGCTCATCCACCAGAAATAGCATGGAAAAAGGAAGCTCGGGGTTTATTTCCCCTAGGAAAGTAAGAGCGACTGAGTAACTCGGTGGGAACTTAGGACAGCCCAATGTGAAGTGTTTCTGATGGAGGTGGTGGGTTTACAAGTCACCCAGAGCACTAGGAAGCCTTCACCTGGAATAGTCTGTGTCAGTCACAGCCCACTCGTTCAGGAAAGGTCAATTTGAAATGAACTCACAGAGATGCTGCTGAGGGATTGGAAGAATGTGTCCTTTGGAGGGGAGAAACTGCAACGAGCTCTCCACTGGGTAGCCCACGGGGCACGTGCTGAGGCAGGATCTCGTTCTGGGATCTCATTTGTCACTGTTCTTGGATCTCGAGTAAGTACCAGGACACAGATCCAACACGTTTAGCTCCAGGAAAGTACTGAAAGGGCAGCCAGTGGGCGTAAGGTGGCAGTTTGTGCTCTCCTTTCTCCTGCGTGGCTTAACTGCCCGCTCTCTACCTTCTATTAGATGAGAATTTGGAAGGAAACAGGTTTTGGCCACAGTAATTTTCTGTAGCCAGTGACAAGAGCTGTAACTGGAGATTGAATTGGAGCCAGGCAGGGTGCTYGGGGCTGGGAGGAAAATGGGCCTGGGGTGACTTTGCTGGTGTCTGTGGAGCAGGGACCATTTGGGCAGCATTWCTTCTAGATACACAGTACAAAAGCTCAGGCGGGCTCAGCGGCACGGTTTGTGATGTAAGATGCAGTGTGAATGCAGAATGGCAGAGGAGTTTGATCTGAGACACCCAGGACCTTTGGCATTTCACTTCAGCACACCCGAACGTGGGGTTACACCATGCTGCAGCCATAGGGTTGCAGGGAGGCTGCAGCAGAGGTGCAAGGGGAGTCCTGGACACCTCTGAGYKCAACTGTAAAGATCCTGCCTTACAAAACGAGCCAGGACCCAGGCAGGGCAGCTGCCCAGATCCCACTCCAGGTGGATTTCCAGCAGCAACAGCTCCTGTGGCTCTGAAGAATTAGGGTTAGGTCTGGTTGGGGTGAGGGTTATTTTCCAGCAACAGCTGCTGGAAATCTGTCTGGAGCAGGTTTGCGGTTTGTGTTCATTCCTGCCTGAATTTCTCACTCTGCTTCTCAAGATGCTTTACTGACTGACCGTGGCTGGGAAGGGAATGCCCACGTACAATGCTGAGGCAGTGAAGAAGTGATGGTTTTGTAAAACTGGAGTTCAGAATTCCATGGAGCAAGGAATACCTTCAAGCTCCCAGAGCTCGAGGAGAGGTAGAAGGCTGACCAGTGAACCATCATCATCAGTCCGTGCGCCAGCCCACCCCGCTCCCACAGCCCCGCCCCATCCAGCCCGGCCCCGGCTTTGACCCCAGAACCTCCTGAACTCCCAAAAACCCTCCTGAGCCCCGAACCCCCGTGCACTGTGGGACATCCCCGGGAGCCCCGGTGGGGCCAGGCGGTGCTTGGGAACTGGCCGAGGAGCCGCGGGCTGCTCCCTGCCCCGGGTGGCTCGGGCGAGGACGGGGGGGGCCGGGCTCTGGCCCTCCCCGCTTTATTGCCCAGTGCCCCGAGCCCCGCCGCTCCTCGGTGGCTCCGTTGGTGTCATCCCAGGCATTCCCGAGCCTTGCTGCATTCCCGACAAAATGTCTTCTCTTAGTATCTTATTCTTTGATGAAAATAAAAATGTGGTTCTTAAGGTGTATCCCAACATGACAGTGGAGTCCTGTGCATGCAGGTAACATCTCAGGAGACCCTTTTGAGATGCTGAGATGATCACTTGCTGTTGGGGAGGGCAGGGTGGGCTGGGGAGTGTTTCACAATATGTACTTTTTGTTTGCACTGCCAGTGCATTTTGTTTGGACAAAGAGAAAAACAATGTAAGGAAATCCAAACACTGAGGATGGAAATGGAATAGCAATTCCAAGGAAAGAGAACACAGACTTCATTTGTGTCTGAATTTGACTGAGACACGAGCCTTGCAAATGGGAACTTACGGTTTCTCTTGAAGTCAAAAAATGGAAGAGGAATTTGCAGAAGTCTCTTCAAGATTTTTGAGACTGTCAGAAGGACATCTTGATTTATTTTTGTACAGGGTGCTGGAAGCAGCAGCAGTAGCTGTTAATTTTTGTCTCTGTTCTTACGGTGACTAAAGGGGAGGGAAATTCAGAATATACTGGTCTACATTTTAAAGCTAAGCTTTCTGCCTTTAGGGCATGGTGGCCCAAGGCAGCATCCCTCTGAGGATTCCTGCTCCTGGATTTTCTCTGGGGACGGCAGTGTCCCATGCCGGCGCAGCTACCTGAGGGAGTGTGTCTGTCTGCAGCTGGACCACAAGRAGCTGGGGCCTTTCTGGCAGAAGCTGGACTGGAAGGGAAGCCTGGAGCAGCTCAAGGAGAAGGCACCGCTAATAGAGGCTGACAATGCGGCTGGGATTAAGAAGTGAGTGTGATGGGGACAGTGATGGCTTCAGGGACAGCACTTGTCCCGTTCCCACTTTGTCGTTGCCAGCACCCCCAGTTCCCATGGTGGTCTGGGTGTCCATGGCAGTAGTTCCCACTGATGGTGGTGGGTTTTGGAGCCAACATCCAACTGCTATCTATCCTTCATCCTCCCCCTTCTGTATCCTTCTGTAACCAGCCAGCGGGCTGGGACCTTGCTGGGGTGCTAGGGGATAAACCAGGTTCAAAACCAGGTTTCCTAGCTCACCCAGCCCTTTTCTCCCCTGCCCAGGCAGCTGTTGGCCCATTTCTGGTGCCTGTTCTDTGATCAGCAACTCGGCATGAGGGTGCCTGGCTCGTAAGTAGCACCGGTCACCAGAGCATCGGGGGGCTGCATGGGTGGGATGTGGGGAGAGGGGTGCTGACAGTGCCACATGACAGGCACAGGGTTCAGGGTGTCTGTCTGGGGGATGTCTGATCCTGCTGAGACCCCTGCAAAGCCCTACCCATCAGTGGGGGGCAGGGACTCCTCCATGAGGGCAGGGCAGGGAAATGCCATGGGGTACAAGCCCATGGATTTTGGGGCATTGCCCTGAGCCGGGGTGGATTGTTTGTCTCCTGTCACCCACCAGTGGTTGTTGGCTTCCTCAGGCCCATTGTGCCCATCCCACCTCTGCTGCCACTGAGCGCCCCACGGCACTGAGAAAACCCATCGTTTGCTCAAAACAGAGGAAAACAAGACATACGGGACACGGGACCCCTTTTCCCAGGAGATTCAGACACTGACCAGCTCTACCATATCACCAAATGCCTGGGTAAGAATAGCCTGTCAGGATCCTTATACCTGCTTACTAATGGAGGGGTCAGATACATTTTGATGGGGGAGAAAGAAGGTGTTAGGGGAAAGGCTGTTTGTGTGTGCTGAACTGTCTCTGACAGCATGTGCTCTTAGCACCGTTTACAAATGGAGACCTAAGAATTCATGAGTACAGTACCAATTCATGGTAGACTATAGCTCTTAAGGGTAGTGCTGACCCAGTGTTCCAGCCTCTTAAATGTTTCACCGGACTGTCCTGTATTTCTTCTGTGATGGTTGCTTTGTTTGTGTGATTCCAGGTAATTTAACTCCAAGACACCAAGAGTTATTCTATAAAAATCCTCTCTTTGCTGGCATGAGGTTGCCTGAAGTGAAGGAGCCAAATCTCTGAGCAAACGCTATCCCAAGCTCCCTGCTGCAGTGCTAGATTTAGCCAGGGTAATTAACTGGTGGTTTACTATGAATGTTTCTCTGTTTACTTGTCCTTGGGGAGCAGAATAAAGCCTACAGAAAGGGCTGGGGCTCTTAAAGTGGCTTTCTCTCAACTACCCAAGCATGAGCAACTGCTTGGGTTGGTGGCTTAGTGGGGTTGCAAGTTTACAACAGCAACCATCCTGGGTGACTGGGAAGACTAAGTCAGCCATCTCCAGAAGAGCCAAAATGGTCAGTGCATATCCTCCAGGGAGGATTTGTAGCATATAGTGCCCCTCTGATCAAGTTTTCCAAGGAGATTTAGAAGGTGAAGAAGGACTGGTGTGTTGAAAGCATCAGCTGATCTTTTGACTGGTCTCCCAACAAGCTTTGCCCCTCATCTGCTGCCGAAGTGGATGCTTTGTAGATCACAAGCTTCCTTGTTACTGGCTAGCAGAGCTGTGTGGATACAGTGTTTCCTGCCATCCCTACCTCTATCTGCTGGTGGAGGCACTGCAAGGAAGCATGCTTGGATCCCTGGCTGGTGGAAGGATGTGTCTGCTGTGTATGAGTTAGGAAGCCTATAACTTTGGAATACACTCTGGAGAATCCTTCCAGGGAGTTGGGGGTTTGGGTTTTTTTTGTCCTTTCACATAGTAGTCTGGAGCTGGGTAACTAAAACAACCTAAAACCCACGTGGCTGTATTTGAAATGGCTGATGGTCAAAAGACAGCGTAAAGCCTCAGCCAAAGGAGGTTTACTGGGAGCAGAGTGATCTGTGCAATGAGTCGCTGTGAGCACTGGTGATTAGGATGGAAGCAGCTAGTTCTGTGTTTGCTACACAGAATGTTTTTGGCAGTGGTTGGGCTTATTTCAGTATAACAGGTCCTAGAGGGGAGAGATTGAAGTATTTTCTTGCCTTCTCAGAAATGTTACAGCCTTTGTTTAATTTCTAATGTATTTGCCTTCTCATGTTTACTTTGCTTTGACAGAAGTGTTTGCAGATTGACCCACACAAAACACCATCCTGTGCTGAATTCTTGGAGTGCGATTTCTTCAACAAGGATGGATTTGCTGAAAGGTAAACAGTTCCTTTCTTACTCAAAGCAAGCTAATATTAGAAGGAAGTTAAGCAGCTGCACTTAAAGATTTTATGCTAGCTTTGCAGAGCTGACAGCTGTTGGATGTCTTGGTTTTGTTTGGGTTTAGCCTTCCTGGAAATAGGAGAACAGTTGAAAGGTAACGCAGTGCAGCAGCATGTTTGCCTCATTAGCTGGTCATGGTGCTAATTCATCAGTGTGCACAACCAGCAGCACACCATATTGGGTAGTTTAGTCTTACACTGTGTGCATGCAATGTGTCTGCATCCACATCAGACTGGGACACAAACACCTTCATTGCTGTAATCTGAAAAGCATGTGCTTGAAAGACTTTCTTTGTTTTAATGGATACATCATTTTTGTCTGGCTTCTCATTAGTTAAAAAGGCATGGTTGGTTTGGTTACTTAAAAAGCTATCAGAGCCTGGGCTGAAGGCCAGCTGATGAGGATATTGAGATTAACAGAAGCCCTTTTTTTTACTTTTTTTTTTCTTATGTGGAATATAGATTTGCTCAGGAGCTTAAATTAAAGATTCAAAAAGATGCCAGAGACCATCAATTACAAAAAAAAAAAAAAAAAAGAACAAAAATCGGCAAAAGGGACGAAGATCAAAAGGAGCATGACCAGCAGGTCGAGGGAAGTGATCCTGCCCCTCCACTCTGCTCTTGTGAGACCTCATTTGGAGTATTGTGTGCAGTTCTGGTGTCCTCAACATAAAAAGGACATGAAACTGTTGGAACAAGTCCAGAGGAGGCCCATGAGGATGATCAGGGGACTGGAGCACCTCCCTTATGAAGATAGGCTGAGAAAGTTGGGGCTGTTCAGCCTGGAGAAGGCTGCATGGAGACCTCATAGCATCCTTCCTGTATCTGAAGGGGGCCTATAGGGATGCTGGGGAGGGACTCTTCATGAGGGACTGTAGTGACAGGACAAGGGTAAACGGGTTCAAACTTAAACAGGGGAAGTTTAGACTGGATATGAGGAAGAAATTCTTTACTGTAAGGGTGGTGAGGCACTGGAATGGGTTGCCCAGGGAAGTTGTGAATTTTCCATCGCTGGCGGTGTTCAAGGCTGGATTGGACATAGCCTTGGGTGACATGGTCTAGTGGGAGGTGTCCCTGCCCATGGCAGGGGGGTTGGAACTTGATGATCTGAAGGTGCTTTCCAACCCTAACTATTCTATGATGGCATAGAAGAAAGAAAAATCCTTTGTGTCCAGGTCGGTCCGTCTTTGCTTTCCAATATTATTTTTTACCCATGTTTTAAAATCAGTATGTGCAGTAGTGTAAGTTCATAGCAAAAATATAAGCATAATTGTCCATTTCAGTAAAAGAAAAAAAAGACTAGATAAGTGTGCTGTGCCTCCCCTTTGGAGGCTACTGTGAGTCTTAACAGCGCCGAAGACCTTGTCACCCGATCCAGAGAAATACACTGTGCCTGTGCCCCCACAGCTCTGACACCCAGTGCAGTGCAGCCTGCAGGCTGTTGTGTAGAACTTGTGTGCCGTTGATTCTAGGTGATTGGCAGCTATAAGGCTGCTCTACTGCTTGGCTCAGCAGTCTGCAAGTGGCCATTGAGCCAGTCCCTTGCAGGTAAACTACACTGCACACACAGAGCTGAAGGGAGAATCCTTTGGGAATCATTAAGTCATGTTGAATCACAAAAACATGCTTGTATGCTGCTGTTTACCTGTGTTAAAGCCCTGCCTCCAAAATTACATATTTTCCTTTCAACCAGATACCAAGGAGTAGAGGTTTCAGAGTGACTTTGAGGCAACACTGGGCTCAGTTCTCACTTGATTTATTCGGAAGTGATGTGGGATATAGCTGTTCTTCCTCCATCATTTCCTGTCTAAATCAGATTGGATATCCTCCATCAGATCCTATTCTAAAGCGACTTATTTACAGAGGGTGCTGGAACCCTGGCAAGTCTCCTTCTGTTTGATGGAAAACAGAGATTTTCTACTAAAACCAATTCCATCTCTATCAGATCCCTGCAGAATCATGCAGGTTTAGGCTTTTGACTTCTTATTCCTGCATGCACTGTTCTAAGCTACTTTGTAAGGATGACCATAAGGGAAAGACGATGTTTTTCTTCCCAAACAGGATTTTAGCATTGAGCCAAAGAGCAGAAATGCAAAGCTGATCAAGGCGAAGCACTCGAAAGCTGATGCAGAGAGCAGACCGATTCTCCAACCTGAGCTCCCTGTATGACAGTGCAATCAACCCTTTTAAAATAAGCTCTCAAACCAGTCTCAAAGATTTCAGCATCAGCTTGGACTATGTCAAGAACGCAGGCATAGTTATCCCTCCCATCAACCAGAACTTTTCTTGCACTGCAGCTGGGGTGGGTCCTTTGCCTGGGAACCTTAATTACAGGTATGGGAGCAGAGCTAGAGGAGCTTATAGCAATCATCCCTGTTGCTGAGGGACTGAAATGGCCTGAGAGAGGTGCAAGGTGATGATGGTGGGACACGTGATGTGTGTTTGGGACAGGACATGGCTAGGAACAGCTCTTGGATGGAGGATTGTCTTCACCTCAAGCAGCTGTGCGTGTGTTTCAGCACTGGGCAAAGCTCCTGAACAGCAGCAGTTCACCAACTGCTGTGGCACTTGGTTTTCTTTGGCTTGTGGCTTGTCCTTTGGACCAAACTTCTCTGTTAAGTGAGCTCACAAAAGGATGTTTTCCCGGTGAGCCATCTTCCTAAGCATTTCACGACAATGTTTCTGGATGTCTTGCATTTATTGTTTTTATTTTCACCAGTTAATACAAAGTTTGGGGCATTTTTCATTACAGAGTTGGTGAAAAGAGTAAAAAATACTTGAACCAATTTCTAAGGCAGTGGAAGCATTCTCCAGCAGGCCATTACAGTGTAAGCTTGACTTTGGTAAGTCATCTGCCTTTCCCCCTTGGCAAAGCAGAAACAATTCTGAACTCAAGTACATGTTTTCTTCTCAAGAATCCCATCTCTTGCAGCCTTCACCATGACTCCCAACTAGAAATACTCTATTCTTCTCACCTTTTGACCTACAGATGTGTTGTCTGTTATCCCTTGCTAATAGTTACCTTATATGAAACATACTTTGTGTCAGAGGACAATTTTAAATGAGGGAGCAGTCCTCACGGGTATCTGTGAGACTTGGAATAAATCCACGGCCAAAAAAAGCAGACCTTGTGTGCTGTGCTGCTGAAGCAGAATTGAGGATTTGGGTTTAACATGGGCAGGGTTATTTAGTCATGTCATAAATGCATTGAAAATAGATAATGAGAACAAGTGAACTGGAAAGCTTTACACTGCACAAACTACCTAAGCAATATTCTTTCCATGCTAGCAGGAATGTTTGCCTTCTTACACCTAACTAATCCAAGACATTCTCCAGGTGGTGTATTTTGTCCCTGTGACAGCAGTCTCTCTTAGATGATTGTTTTGGGGTTTTCTTGCTGTGGCTGGTCCATTGTTTATAATGTATAAATAACACTTGAGCAGAATAGATTCCTTCACACACATTACAGTCTCTTCTTTTACTCTTCCCAGGTTCCAACTACAGCAGAACATTGCTCTGTTGATGCATTTTTAAGATTGAAAATAGCTTTGGCTTTTTGTTTTTGTTGGGTTTTTTTCCCCTGTATTTTCACAAGCTGGTACTTTTGCCCTTGATTACAGGTTACTAATGAAAAAGACATCCTTCAGGCAAATAGGAGGAAATGGGAATTCTCCAAGACAGATGTGCATTTGCCAGAGCTAAATCATCTGCCTGAGCTGAGAGGAGTGGAAGGTATGATGTCCTCTGAATAAAACCTGGCTACTAAATGAATGCAGGAAGCAATGTGTGTTGCAGCTCTTGCTTCCTTAACACTGTATGCATTGGTTGTCTTCTGCAGCGTGGCATCCCAGATATGTCGAAAAGGAAAATAAAACTATTTCAGAGTCCCGTGTCCCCTCCCTTGCTGCTATTGACCTCCATACCCCAAGTCTGGCCTCACAGCAGGTAACAACATTTTGGGAGTCTGATTTGATCAAAGAATAGGCTTGGTTTAAGTTACATGTTGGCATTGCATTTCCCTATCGGGCAGTTTCTGATTGTCCTCTCCATTTATACTAGACCTGGAAATTGACCCTCTCTGGCTTTTTCTTCCCCAATTTGCAGCTGTCAGGGACTTTAATGCCTCAGGCATCAGAAGGCAGCTTCCCCAGAGTCGAGCACTAGGCTCATGGAGATCACACCTGCCTGTAAAAAGGTGGGCTCTCATTTCTGCTATATAGCTTTAATCTCTGCATACATGTGGTATGTACAGGCAAATTATGTTGCCTCTGCCTTTTTTATGGCCTTTGCTTAATAGATTCCTACCTTTTTTTACAAAAACCTTCCCAGAGCCTTCTCATGGCTTTCAAATGGATAGCTTTGTGAATGCTTACACAGTTCATGAAGTTTGAGTTTGAGCAAGCTGATAGAATAACAAAAAGGGGAAGCTGTTTGCCTTCACATGAGGAGTGGGAAAATGGATGTACAGCACTGTCAAGGGCATCAGGAAAAATGGAAGGGAGAACAGTGTTGCAGGGGGGGCTTGTCAAACTTAACATTAGTGAAAATGCTTAGAAATAAAGTCATGCAGTCTAAATTAATGTAGCTGTTGATACCTCCCCAGGCATGAGGTAGGAGTCTGGGAGAGAAGGAGGCCAAGGAAAAGTCTTGGCTGTGTGGTTGGCTTGTTGACTTGTAGTCTTAAGATCGAAGGACTGAGTCTGAACTCAGCCACTCATCTGCACTACCACTTAGCATTCCATCTTACCATTCCAGATTATTTGAAGCTGAGGCTTTTAAATGTGGTTTTAATAGTTTCTCATCTAGCCTATTGAAAGACATATAGGTCTTTAAGTCATTTTGTCTGAGAGAATACTCGGGGCAAAAAAATGTGTGGTTTTGTTTGCTGTTTTGATTTTTTTCTATTGGGGTATTGTTACTTCTTGGTGCTCAGAGTCTTCCAAGGAGTCTGCTGTATGTATTGGAATTAGTATCATCCTCTTTCATGTGGGAACTGCAGTGCTGAGCTTAGGGTTTTTACTGTCAGAATTGCCTCTCTTTCCTTGCTGAGGCTGGGCAGAAGGGACTGAGGGAACATAAATTGGGGAGAAGGAAGAGGGAAGGAGACAAGGTGCTTTGGAAGTGTCTTCGGAGCCTGTGCTCCAAAATCTCAACAGCTTTATTGGAACTATGTCCTGCATCGATGGGCTTTACTCAGGGCTCTGACTACAGATGTGATCACATACCTGCCCCTGCAGGGATTCTCCCTGGGGCCAAAGGGACCACCAGGCACCAGTGCTGCATGTGCTCTTCATCTGTATGAGTGTATTTGTCAAATTATGTGATATGGAAGAAAGGAATAAAAACATTGGGATGAGAAGCAATCCTGATAGTAGAAGTAGGGGAATAAGAAAGTTGTCTCATCTGTGAAGCACAGAGGTGTAGGAGCACGGTGTTAGCAAGATAATAAATCAAAATAAAGGAGGATTATAATCAGGGAGAACCTCTGTGGTTTTGTTAGCCTGCCCATAACATCATTCTGCTTTGCTCCTCTCAGTGCAGGTGGCTGAAAGGGTGGGAACAGTCCCCCGGAGTTACCAGTGCTAAAGCTGTGAGTTCTCTGAGGAGGGAGGAGGATCCTTCACCCTCCTGCCAGCGCAGCAGGCTGCCATGGAAGGGGCTCGTGCACAGCCCCAGGGCAGAGCTCGCACTGCCATTGCTGCTGGATTTCTTGCACACAAAACAACTCCTGAAATGTTGACATTTTGGTCTTGTCTGAGAAGAACAGTGGCTTTTGGTGTGTGAGAAGGGCAGATGCTGGTTTGGAGGATTTTCAGAGGAAGCTGCACTTTCTTTTGTTGAACTGCTGCCCAAGACGGGGTTTTCCTTTTTAAATGAGTAGCGAAGAGAGTAGATGGCTGCTAAACTTGCGTCGGTGCGCTACCAAATTTGTGGTGGAAAACACCCTGGCCTTAAAGAAAATATTTGTGCAAGAAATAGAACGTTTAAATATGTAAGTGTTCCCAGCTGTTCCTTTGAAACCCTTGCTAACACTCAGCAGCGTGTGTGACCTCATGTTCAGCTCCTTTTCCCCCCACATGTTCATTTGGGTGGTTGTTTTTTGGCTGTTTAAGTGGGCCAGTTGACTGGCTGCTCTTAGTGGTGAAGGAAGAATATCAGTGTGAATTGACACACCAGCAGCAGTGTACAAGCTGGGTTGCTAGTGCCAAGGAAAACGGCCTCTGTGAGCACTCAATAGCTCAACAAAGTGCTCAATCCCATGAGAACATAGCACTTAAGTGTAGAACTCAGCAGGTTGTGGGGAGAGAGAGACGGCATCACTTTTGTCTTGGGACTGTCAGGAGACTATTTTTGCTTAACTGCCCATAGTCAGATCTGCAGTATCCCTGCGTTGCTCACAACTCTGTTTTCAGCTGTCACAGCTTACCCCACTGCATGGTATAGTCGATTTTGGAACTTCAACTGTCTTTCCCCAAACGACAGCCTTTCTCATCAATGTGGAATATGGTATGGATGTCATTGTCTTTAGAGCTTTGTGGCTATCCTGTGTGTTGATGTGTATGTTAAAATTTGTAAATAAAAGGGTATTTAAATCCCAAATCCCTTGGTACAAGTATGAATGTAAGCTGTGCTCACTTTGTCTGCCCTGGAGTCAGTGTTGTGTCAGCTCACTTGTAGTGGCAGCGTTACCTGCACCAAAAAATAGGACTTTTAAATCCATTTTTATTTAATAGTTGATACCAAGTTCCTTGCAGCCATTTACAGGTGCAGGTTCCCCTCAGCAGCATCCATACAGCATATCGCTGACAGGGCCCAGGGGCAAACACAACCACTCTGCTTGCCTAAAATCGACCTGCTGAGGATTTCCCAAGCTGAAGATGTATGCAGAAGCACCTAGTCAGGACACAGGGCTTCTCCCAGCACCACAGTGCTCAGGCTTAGCACCTTCCCTTGGACATGGCAAACGGCTCCTCCAGAAAAACAGGCAGGGAAATGGCCCCATCCTCTGGCTGTGGGCTGCTCTCCCTGTGCTGCATAAAGATGTTGGGGTTTGTTATTTGGGGAGGGGGGACCAGGGAAGAGGGTGGAAAAAATGAATGTTTTAGTGGAGGAGGGGAAAGGAGGAAATCTGTGGGGGAAAAGGAAGTTTTTTGGCAGGTAGGAAAGGAAGGTCGGGATGGGGAAAGGGTTTGGAGAGGGAAAAAAGGTTGGGGGGGGGGAGAAGGTTGTTGGGGAGAGGGGACAGCAAGGAAGATGTTAGGGAATGGGAAAAAAGGAAAGCTTGGGGAGGGAAGGAAGATTTTAGGGAAGAAGGAGGGGAAAAGGAAGTTTTATTGGGAAAAAGGAAGATTTTTAGGGGAGGGGGAAAAGGAGGGTTTTGGGAAAAGGTTTGAGAAGGAGGGAAGGAACAGTTTGAGGGGAAGGAAGGTCTGGGAAGAAGATTTTAGGGGAGAGGAGAAGGAATTTTTTAGGGCAAAGTAGGAAGGAAGTTTTGGGGCAGAAGGGGGGAAGGTTTTAGGGGGAAGGAAGGTTGTAGGGCAAGTGGAAAAGAAGGGTTTTTTTGAGGGGAAAGGAAGGTGAAAGGGGGGAAAGGTTTTCGGGGAAAGGTTTTCAGGGAAAGGGGAGGAAAAGAAAGGGTTTTTTGGGGGAAAGTTTATGAGGAGAGGGGGTGGAAAAAAGCTTTTATGAGAAGGAATGTTTTTGGGGGAGGAAATGAAGGCTGAAAGTGGAGGAAGGTTTGGGGGGTGAAGGAAAGCTTTTAGGGGGAAGGAGAGGGTTTTTGTGGGATGGCAAAAAAAAAAAAAAAAAAAACCAACCAATCCATAAGGTGGTTTTGGGGGAAAAGGATGGGCTTGGAAGAACATGGCCAAGTAGAGGGTGTCCCTGCCTGTAGCAGGGGATTGGAAGTGGACGAGCTTCCAACACAAACCACTCTTAAGATTCTAAGGCTTAGGGAGGGGAAATAAGGACTAAGAGAAGAAAGGGTCAACACCCAAAACGTTTTCAGCAAGAGCAAACGCTTTGGGAGGGGCGAACTTGGTCTTTCAGGAGGGGGCCCGCTTGCGTCGACTACTTCAGCTACGGTCGGGGCGGAAGCGGCGGGGCGGGGACAGCTATGGCTGCAGCTGGGGAGAGGGGCTGTGAGCACTACCGGCGTGGCTGCCTTCTGCGGGTGAGGTGGTGGCGGTGGGGCAGTGGGAGGCAGCGGGTCTTGGTGCTGGAAGGTTCATTCCGAGCCGAGCCGGTCTGATGCGTTCTGTGCCGTTCGTAGGCGCCGTGCTGCGGGAAACTGTACGCCTGCCGGCTGTGCCACGACGGCGCTGAGGAGCACCGGCTAGACCGCTTCCGTGTGGCCGAGGTGAAGTGCACCCGCTGCCGCCTGCTGCAGAAGGTGGGTCCGGTGGGGAAGGGTGCACCGCCATTTTGGGGGGGGGGACCGCCATATTGTGTGGGGCTGGCACGGCTCTCTTCCCGGTTCCTCTTCGTCTTCCCGGTGCGACGGCAGGCCCAGCAGCGCTGCGAAGGCTGCGACAACCTCTTCGGCGAGTACTACTGCGGGATCTGCCACCTCTTTGACAGCGACAAGAAGCAGTACCACTGCCCCGAGTGTGGCATCTGCAGGTGCGTGGGGGCTGGTCGGGACCGGTGCACCCTGCTCTGGTGAATAGTGGAGCGGGAGGAGAACCGGTCCTGGCCTCACGCTTTTCTCCTCAGGATCGGGCCAAAGGAGGATTTTTTTCACTGCTCAAAGTGTAATTTATGCCTGAGCTTGAGCCTTCGAGGAAAGCACAAGGTAAGAATACACCTGTTAACTCTGTGTTCGAAAAGGAAAACACCCTGAAAGTAAAAGCTGACAGTGCCTTGTCTCCATCTGAGGCCACATGAACAGGGGGAACAGCAGATTCTCTAAGTACTCCTAAGAGCAACACACAGAGCACTTTGGGCTGGCTTTATGAGTAGTTAAGAGCTACAGGGAATAAACACCTTACTGTCTTTCTCTACTTTTTAAAGGAGCTGATCTGAGAGTGTGTCAGTTTGAGCTCCTCATCCTGCAGCAGTATAGGTAAAGCTAGGCTGCTTGCAGAAGTTCTGGGAGCCCTTATGTGTATGTTCAAGCTTTTGGTGTTTAATATGGTTAGCCACCTGTTAGTGAGAATCATAGAAGAGTTTTGGGTTGGAAGGGACCTTCAAAGGTCATCTAGTCCAACCGCCCTGCAGTGAGCAGGGACATCTTAAACTAGATGAGGTTGAATTCTCAAAACTTCAAACCTAAATTCAAATAGTAATGTTTCATGCATATTTTCTTATAATTTTTAAAATATTTCAGAATTTAGGAAAAAATATTCATGTAGTAGAATAACTTTTTTTTTTTTTTTTGCCTTTGCAAAGTGCATTGAAAATGTCTCCAGGCAGGACTGTCCAATATGTTTGGAGGTGAGCTGCTGCTTTTTGTCTCAAGGGTTTGTGCGTGGCTGTGGTTTTTACTCCGACTGAATTAATTTTCTTGTTTTCTGTCTGATGCTTGCTTTGAAACAGGATATTCACACATCTCGTGTTGGAGCACACGTGTTGCCTTGTGGTCACCTTCTGCACAGGTGAAGCATTGCAGATACTTGAGAAAGGGAAATAGCTGCTGCCTAGTGCTTGGTGTTCCTTCAGCAGCACTCCAGGCCTGGTTAGTCTGTATCGGCTACAGACAGCTGGTTTCGTAGGGACCCACATGGTAGGGATCAGTCTCTGTTTCATTGGGAAATTCTTCAGGAAGGTTTTCTTCCTTGTGCTGCAAACTTTGGTGATGGCAGAGGGACCTCTATACTGTTCATTCTAAGCTCTCCTGTGCTGGATTTCCTTCTGTTACTACTTAAATTTCAAGAAGTCCCTCCTTGGTGCAGGAAGCAGTTGTATGATAATTTTAAGCGGTTATTGGCAGCTCATCCATGAAGTTTTAGATTGTTCCTTTAAGACACCCTTGTCTCACACCCCACCCCCATTTTCTCTGTGCACTGAGTGCATGGCTTCCCTGTTTCATGTAGGTCTCTCCAGACAAAGTCTTCCAACTCCTGAACTTACCTTGTGATACACTCCATTTTTTAAGCAAACTTGACCCACACAGACCTTTTCATAGTATTGACTCTTTTCCTTCATGTTAGAAGACCTTAGAATGGAATCAGATGTGCTGGGAAGCTCTGTGTTTGCTTGGACTCAGGCTGTTTTTTAACTTCTGGTTTGGGGCACACTTCTGTGTGCCTTTATTCAGTCCAAGTGTGTTACTAGTCGGTAGTTGCATTCTTCTTACTGAACTTCTCACTGTGTTTTCTTTTCAGAACATGTTACGAGGACATGTTGAGGGAGTAAGTGTTTCTAAATGTCTCTTAATATTGTTATAGTCCAAACAAATTGCTTAGAGGCAAATATCGTGATGCCAGTCCTGTACTAAATAACTTAAAGCAAACTCCTGAAGTTTAAAGTTTAAAACCCCCCTCATCAGGGGCTTTTAATTTCCAGTTCTGCTTGCAAGAACTTCTTGATTTCATACAATCAGACTGGTGTGGGTTGGAAGGGACCTTAAAGCTCATCCAATTCAAGCTCCCTGCCACAGGCAGGGGCACCTTCCACTAGACCAGGTTGCTCCAAGCTGTGTCCAACCTGGCGTTGAACACTGCCAGGTATGGGGCAGCCACAGGTTCTCTGGGCACCCTGTGCCAGGGCCTCACCACCCTCACAGGGAAGAATTTTTCCCTAATATGTAATCTGAATCTCTCCTCTGTCAATTTAAAGCCATTCCCCCTTGTCCTGCCTGTACATTCCCTTGGCCAAAGTCCCTCTCCAGATTTCTTGTAGGCAAATTTGTGGTGTTCAACTTCAGTGTAATGTGCAACTTGTCCTTTTGGGTGGACTTGTTTCTTGACCCTGCTCCATCTTCTGATTTAGCCTTTTTTTCCTTTCCTGCAGAGGTTACAGGTGTCCTTTGTGCATGCACTCAGCTTTAGATATGACGAGGTACTGGCGCCAGCTGGATGACGAGGTAGCACATACTCCTATGCCCACAGAATATCAGAATGTGATGGTGGAGGTAAGAGACGAGACTTGAAACCATGACTCTACTCTTAGCAGGTCTGTGTCTTTTTATTATCGGCAGTAGAGGGCACTAGGAACTGGTCCTGGATCAGAATTCAACCGGATGCTTAAGAAATGATGAAGAAATGTCATGCGTGGGCTTACAGTATTCATTTGCTGGCTTTATAAACACCAAAAAAAGAAGCAGCCCCCACCTGCACTCCAAAAATACCAGTCCCAAAACTACAATCTCAGTGGTGTAGAATCACACAGCAGAGAAACAGCTTGGTCTTTGGAAGTATCTTGCTTTCTCTGGTAGTGTTAGGCGATGTCTTAGTGAAAAGCAGGAACATTTTGTTTTTAACAGCTTGGAGCTTTGTGTTTCAGAGTAAGATTGGTGGATTTTCTGCAAAAATCTGAAGCTGTTGCTTTGTAAAAGGCGAGGACACAGAGCAAACTTCTGTTTTCTTTTGGTTTCTTTGTGTTAATTCAGAACCATTATACTCATCATGTTGCAGGTAACGCTGCATTAAACAGCCTAGGTCATTAATGTTTTAATTGCATCTGCTATGGTTTAGATAACCCATCCTGCTAGGATTTTTTTTGGAAAAAATCTCTCCTGCCTATTTTGAGAAGAGCATTTGCTTGCCTGCCTTCAGTTGCAGACCAGCTAATGCTGTTAGCTGCTGTTAGTGTGCCCTCACTTCACCTGAGGGTTTCTCAAATTGTTTCTGACATGAAGAGAAGAAGCCAAAGAGTGTCTGTCCCTGATCTATCCAAGGGGTCACCTAAGGAGTAAATCTTCTCTGATTACACAGTGTGACCTGAGTGTTACGAATGGAAAAGTTAAATCAGCCCCAGTGTTTTTGTCCCCAGTGGCGATTGAGTTCTGTGGTTGCTAGAATCATGGTCATAGTGTACTGCTAAGTGTCCTGCTGGTGCTAAATCCTCTATCTGTCTTTTCTATATGCTTAGATCCTTTGCAATGACTGCAATGCTCGCTCTACAGCACGGTTCCATGTCTTAGGCATGAAGTGCAAAAACTGTGAGTCATACAATACCACCCAGTATGGAAGATGCAGCCTTTCTTTGGAGGAGCAGTGACCAAGACAGGTTCTGGACAAGGAGCACTCCACCTTGGAATCGACTATTTAAAGAAAAAAAAATAATAATAAGCAAATAACCTACTTGTCAGTAAAAATTTATTCCAAATCATCATGGTACAAGTGAAGTGGTTACAAGATTTAATTCATGCTGGTGCAAAGGAGTTCTGGTACCTGTGCCCCCTCCCCAGTACATGAGGCACGGCATGGGCAGGCCCTTGGGAAGCTCCCGACCAAGTGGTTAGTTTCTAGAGAATGGCACCCTTCAAAAGGGCTGTTTGCTGCATTGGAGACAGCCTGGAAGAATAACTCCCAGAGAGAATGAGGAAGGACAAGCAGCTGACACAGCAGATGATGTTCTGGGATGGCTGAAGGTTGCAAATGTAACAGGAGGTGGAGGTACAGCTATTCTGGTGGCAGCTGTTAGAGAAAATGAACTTGTGAGAGTGGCCTTTTTACATAAAGCTGACATCCACAAAGTTTTATGCCAGTACATTTTGTTCCTTCTGAATGATGCGCTTGTTCCAGGGCTGGTGAGCAAGTGGCTGCTGAGGGTGAGCTGGCAGAAATGGCATCCTTGGGTGATGAGCACCCTAAAAACCTAGCTGCATGGCCACCCTTCTCCCACAGATACCCATTTCTTGGTTTTGCTTTATTCCCTTACAAAGGCTGAGGTGCTGTGAGGTTTAGACACACAGTGTGATGTTTTGATGGTTCAGTAAGTGAAAGTGAAGCATGTATATTTGTTACGTCAGGATTGGCATCGAGCTGAGCTTTGAACATTTGCTAAAGCAGCAGCAGTTCATAGGCACTCGGGCAGTGCAGGGACCAATTTTTTTTGTGGTTTTGGGTTGTTTTTATTTTTTTACAATGGTATCTGATTTCATTTGCGGGGACAGAATGGAGGAGTGCTTTTAGAAAACAAAACCCAACAAACTTTCCCACCTTTCCTCACATAGTATCCTTACCAAGGTATTTTGCAGTCTAAATATTACAGCAAGTTCTTGGCTTCTGAGAATTTCAGAATATGCAAATAGTTTCCCATAATGAAATAAAATAGAATAATCAAGTTACTCTTCATGCAGCTGCTTTTTTTTAACCTGTAAAACAACAGCTTTTCTTCTTCAGCTGATGGTGCCCCTTTGTGTATGAAATACCAGGAGTGGTCTGGAGCTTGCCTTTCCTGGTGTCTCTCTTCTGAAGCACTCTTCTCTCTGCTGTAAATCAATGTAAAATAGCATCTCTATTAAACCAAGTCACACCATAGGCAGTGTGCTTGCTCTCTTTTTACTCTCTGAGTAAAACTCCCAACTGAGTTTAAACTCTTTTTCAGTACTGAGAAATAAGGGGTTGATGAATGGCTATGTGACCCGTAGGTCTCTGTTACGAAAAAGAATGGTCTTAATAGCCCAAATACTTTTGTGGGATGGGAGGATGGTGTCCCCCCCAGCACTGAGGCTGATTTTCTCCATCCTCCATGGCATTTTGGATGATCCCACTGTGGGGACCCATCTTTAGTCTGCATCAGCTCATCCAGAGCCCATAAAAAGCCTCAGGGCTGGGCTGGAGGGGACTAGGGTTTTGGGTGAGGGAGCAGGTAAGATTTCCTTCTGTGATTGTGGAGCTTTTGGGGATGCTTCTAGGGAAAGGTGTTCTTTGGGATGTGTGGGGCACCATGTGGTGGCTTCTCCCTCGGGGCTGGTGTTAAAATGATGGAAGTGGTGGGGACTGTGTTGTTGTTGGAAGTCACAGTGCAGAAGGAGCATGGCTTGGCTGCATGCTGTCTTCCCATCTTTGCATGAGTTGGGCTTGGGTTGTCTGTTCTGGGAAGTGCCTCTCTGAGGGGATTACAGGCTGGGAAGGGGCTGGGTTGGCTGTGGGACTGTGAGTCCCTGCTGTTGATGCATGAGTGAGGTGTTCCTTGGTGCTGCCGTCTCTGCTTGACCTCAGGCTCCTGTAGATGATAAGGAGTCTCCTCTTGTTTGTGGATGACACTTCGGTTCTTCCATTGAAGCTGCCAGCAAGACTCCCTGCTGCTTTGAAGCACCGTCTAAATGTGTGTTGTCACCTGAGGACTTTGCTTCCTTCCCTGGATGGAGACCTGCTCTCATGTAAGCCCTGACAGGGCTCATATCAGCCTGGAGGAGTTGTCATCTCAGAGCTTTGGGGTCCTGGGACGTGCCCAAGGGTTTCTTTAATCAGGAATAAGCAGCAGCCCTGAGTGTGCAGGGGGATTTGGGTGCCTGCTGCCAGCAGAGCTCGTACCACCACCATCACCACCACTGCTGCCCAGGGCTGGAGGACATGGCTGAGGGCACCTGCCTCCTGCTCTCCAAAAAGCTCCAGTCCTGTGGTGACAGCCAGCAGCTCAGCACGGTTTGGCTGCTCAGAAGCAGGATGAAAAGGGTTTGGGTGATGACACTTCAGTGTTTTCAAGGTGCTTTTCTTGCTTGGGTGTTGCTGCCCAGGAGGTGACTTCCCTGTGACAGTTAAAGGACAGGCAGGATTAAATGAACTGTGAATGGGATAAAAATGTGATGTCACAGGATGTTTTTGTGATAAATCTCAAAAAAAGGAAAGTTAAGGTTTCTTTATCGTTAAAGCAGTTATAGAATCAGAATCATAGAATGGTTGAAAAGGACCTTAATATTATCTAGTTCCAATAGTCCCTTGATCACACTCCTAGCTGATGCCTGAGAAGCAAATGGGCTTCCATGGGCTGGGATTTGGGTGGTGGCTGGAGAAGTAGAGGTGGTGTGGAGATGTGTTGGGACCATCCAGCATAACTGGGAAAAGAAACAGTCAATAAATTCCAGTTTCTATTAAAAAGCCACTAGTGAATGGATGCTCAGAGGAAGGTTGGGAAGCTCTGTCTAGTCCTAGTTTTGGGTTCCAAAACTGGGGCAGGCTGTCTCTGCAGATGACTGTCCTCAGCTAGGTGATGAGTGCTTTGGGATGATGGTAGAGGTGATAAAACACTCTTTAGGGTTGCTCACAAGCAAGTCTTGCATGACATAGGGTTGTTGAAGGTCCCTGTTAGAGTTGGTATAGTTCAGCCTGGAGAAGAGGAGGCTCCGGGTAGACCTTTTAACAGTCTTCCACCACCTAAAGGTGCAAGAAAGCTGGAGAGTGGCTTTGAACAAGGGCATGTAGTGACAGGACAAGGGCAAAGGGCTTAAAACGGCCAGAGGGGAGGCTGAGATGAGATCTTAGGAAGTTCTTCCCTGTGAGGGTAGTGAGGCCCTGGCACAGGTTGCCCAGAGAAGCTGTGGCTGCCCCATCCATGGCAGTGTGCAAGGCCAGGTTGGACAGGACTTGAAGCAACCTACTCTAGCGGAAGGCATCCCTGCCTGTGATAGGGGTTTGGAACTGAGTAAGCTTTAAGATCCCTTCCAACCCAAGCAAGTCTATGATTCTGTGATTCGTTAGCACCCAGTAGCCGTTGCCTTTAGAAGGTGGGGAGATGCTGAGCACATCTGAAGTGCCGCTGTAGGGCACAGGCTTTAGCTTTCCTTTTGTGTGTCTCTTAAGGATTTGCACTGGCAGGTGGAGATATGGAGGCTGTAAGGTTCACACTGTCCTCTTGGAAGCTGGCGGGGCTGCCCTGGCAGCCCAGTGCCTATGCTGGTGAGCCTTGGGGCAGGATGCTCCCTCCAGGTCCATCACAACTCATACTTCTTCCTGGCAGCCGTCGTCCCTCTGAGAGGAGAACTGTTTCCATGAAAGCCTGTGTGGTGGCCATGCAGGGCATGAATTTCTGCAGCTAGAAGCAGCAATCCAGCCTTAATAAGGAGAAAAAAAAAAAACAACAAGAAAAAATAAACCAGAGCTGGCAAATTCTCCCTGGGAGCAGCTGCCAGGGAGAAACAGATGCAGCAACTTGTTCATTAACTTGATGAAATACGTATTTAAAATGATACGTTGTTCCAGGGCTGCTGAGCTCCTGACCTGGCAAATGCAAGTGGGGACAACTAAAGGAGGAGTGGATTGGTTGGGGTTGATGGATATACACTTATGGTGGGTGTTGCTGTTGGGAAGCACAGGGTAACAACATGGGCTCGTCACTTGCCAAAGCTGAGGTTGAATTTCTGTCCATCTTGCAGCTCCCATTTCCAGAGTGTTCTGCTCATTACCAGCATATCATTTCCTGTTTGTGGGATGGGGTTTTGGTGGCTTGTGCCTTTTTTTCCCTGCAAAAGTACTCTTAGTTCATTCAGCTGAAAAATAGTAACATGGAGCAGATGGGAAGCCAACTTTGGAAAACTCCAAAATGAAGTAGCCTTTAAGTGTGTTGCTGATTGTAAAACCATGCTGGTCAAGTTCACAAGCAAACAGATTTGATGCTAAGTGGTAAGTTAATTTTATCCCAGCTGGAAATATGTCGATTTGGATTCCAACCACAAGAGGAGGCTGAAAGAAAACCTTAGTTGAGCTGGGCTTTGGGAAGCAGCTCCCTCCGCAGCTGGACTTTTGTATTGGGTTGAGAAGGAAAGTGATCTTGGGGGTGGGATCTAGCTGATTTTGACCTTTTGCTGTCTTGCTTTTGGAATTTGTCTCTGCAAAGTGAGGGGGGCAGCTGGGGAACCTGATGCCACCAGCTGAACCACTTTATTGTGCATTTAACTTGGCAGCAAGCCCTGAACTCCCTTTGCCAGGGAAATAAATGGTATTGCACAGCAGAAACACAAATGGCTTGCAGAGGTGATAAAGATAAATGTGGTGGATAAAGACAGGGAGCTGTTGTATGGGGTCTATGTTGTAAGGTGCTGCACTGAACTTTGCTGCCCTGATTCACGGAGATGCCAGATGCAGTCTCTTCTCAGGGGGGATAGGACCGGGAGTCATGGAATCCTGGAATGTTTTGGGTTGGAAGGGGCCTTAAAGCTCATCCAGTTACACCCTGCTGCCATGGGCAGGGACGCCTTCCACTAGACCAGGTTGCTCCAAGCCCCATCCAACCTGGCCTTGAACACTGCCAGGGATGGGGCATCCATCCTGGGTAGCAGTGCCGCTGTGCAAGGTGGGTTTCATTCCCCCATCCCTGTGCTTCACTTCCATCCTCCCAGAGTCTATCGCATCTGAGGATACTGGTCCCCTGCATCCTGGCCCCTCTGCTTTGATGGAGAGAGGGTTCCCAGTTTTGGGTGGAAGGATGGGTGTAATGACTCTGGTGTGGTTTTGTCTTGCTGGCAGGAAACAGTTAAGTGTGCTTTCATGGCCTTGGGTCCAATAGCACCATTCGGGGAGGGAAGTTTAATTGCATATTAAACCTTCTGTACAGCCTTTCCTTCCTGTGGGCTGTTCTGGAGGTGGTTGCATGCCTGGGGATGGGTTGTGGATGCAAGGCTGGAGCTGCAGGGGTGCTGGGGAGGTACCCTGGAGTGGCAGATGCTCAGCTGGTGGCAGTGGCTGTGAAACTCAACCCTAAGCTCTATGGAAGCAGCAGCTGCAGCAGTGTGTTTTTAGTCTGCATCCCTGGGAAGTGTCTGGGGAAAGGCAGGAAGAGCTCTGCAACTGGTCCCTGCCTCTTGGGTGGGAAAACACACTTCCCAGAAGCTCTGACTTTCCTCGGGGCCAAGGCTGATGTCTTGAGCCTGCTTGGCTGCAGGGAAGTTGTCTGGCTTTTTCTTTCCAACTGGAAGCAACACAGTTAGGGAAAGGCTCGTCAAGTTGCGCTATTTGTAATTCAGAGGGTTAGCAGAATGTCTGCCTTTCTAGCTCCAAGTAGGGTTGGCTTCGTCCAGGGCTGTGCTGGGACCTCCACACTTGAAACACAGTGACTTCCTTGCATTTTCTCCTTAATGGTCCCTGTTGGAGTTGGGAGACAGTTTGCACATGGGACTTGTAGCTTTTCTCTTTACACTGCTGTGAAATGGGTGCTCTCTGGCACTGGAATGGGTTTCTGTACCTTTAGCAAGGCTCTGGTCTGAGTGGCAGAAGCTGGAGCAGAGCCACAGGGGGATCTTGGGGTGCTGGCTTTCCTACTTTTGGCCTTCCACTTTCCTCCTCTTGCTCCTCTCCTACAGCTTCTGAGGACAGGAGTCCCTTGGGGCTGATGGAGTTGCAAGTGCAGGTCATATAGAATTGTAGAACAGTTAGGGTTGGAAAGGACCTCAAGATCATCTAGTTCCAACCCTCCTGCTGTGTGCAGGGACACCTCCCACTAAACCATGCCACCCAAGGCTATGTCCAACCCTGCCTTGAGCACCGCCAGGGATGGAGCATTCACAAGTTCCCATTCCAGTGCCTCACCACCCTTACAGTAAAGAATTTCTTCCTTATATCCAATCTAAACTTCCCCTTTTTAAATTTGAACCCGTTAACCCTTGTCCTGTCACTACAGTCCCTAACGAAGAGTCCCTCCCCAGCATCCCTATAGGCCCCCTTTAGGTATTGGAAGTCTGCTGTGAGGTCTCCACACAGCCTTCTCTTCTCCAGGCTGAACAGCCCCAACTTTCTCAGCCTGTCTTCATATGGGAGGTGCTCCAGTCCCTATTCATCCTCGTGGCCCTCCTCTGGACTTGTTCCAACAGTTCCATGTCCTTTTTATGTTGAGGACACCAGAACTGCACACAGTACTCCAAGTGAGGTCTCAGGAGAGCAGAGTAGAGGGGCAGGATCACCTCCCTCGACCTGCTGGTCACGCTCTGCCCACTGAGCAGATGGGGTATGGTGAATGGAAGAAGTCTGGGTGCTCTGTGGGGAAAAACACCTTTTTAAACCTGTCAAATAATTGCAGAATAATGGATCATCTGAAGCCTTGTGAGAAATGGTTAGGCCTTCAGCACTTATTTTTTCTAGTTGTGGTCCATTGAGATCCATGGGGGCAGTAGCCCTAGGCTGGCTGCCGTGGCCCTCATGGGGTGGGAAACCCCTGCCAGGCTCTGGTTTCATAGAATCACAGAATGGCTTGGGGTGGAAGGAACCTTGAAGCTCATCCAGTTTCAGCCCCTTGTCACATGCCAAGGCCCTATCCAATATGGCCTTGAACACCTTGAACTTCAAATCCTTTAGCACAAGGTTTAGCAGGAGAGGGTGAAGGCATTTTGCTGACAAGATATTTACTTATAATTTCAGGGGGGAGTTGGAACCTATATTTTTCTCTATTTTAACACTGGGAACTACATCATCATCACCACTCAACCAATCCAAGCAATAAAAAGGCTAGAAACAAAAATGCACAACTCTTGCTACAGCATCCATGAAGGTGAGTTGGATGCGCTGAAAGCCAAGTGGTTTTAGTAGAGATAGTTATGAGCCATGGGAGCTGAAGGGAGAGGGTTTCCCTGAGCTCCCCAGTATTTCAGAAATGACCTTTGAATAGGAGCAGTATCCAAAGGTGACAGCAAGCCATTGGTGTGCACTACATGGATGATGGAAACAAATCCAGTGGTCCTTGCATTGCCAACTTCCCAGTGGGTTTTGGGTGGGAAGTTGCTTGTTGGAAGCTGGAGCTCTAGGAAGGTGCAGTGCAAGGACAAGGGGATGCCTTCAGCTCAGGTCTGAGTGGCTGATGTGCCCTGCTCTCACCCAGGGGGTAATTACTTCACCTAATGAGCATTGTTGCTCCTGGAGGCTGCAATCAAGAGCTATTGCCTATCATTAATCTATTAATTTCACGAAGAGGCTGACACTTGGAAACATGTTGATGAGATATTAGCAAATTCATAAATGAGCAAAACTAAAGCACAATTAGGGAGGGGAGAGGGAATATGGAAATAGGGGTGGCAAAAGCAGTGTGTGGCTCCCTGGTGAGGGCAAGGCAGGAGACCTGGAAAGGGATCACATTACCCGCAGTGCTGCTGCCCCAGCGGCTGCAGAATGGGATGTTCTGCACAGAGCTATGTGAACTATGTTTTTCTATATAAATAAAATATCTCTGAGATTAAATAGAGCCAAAGGGGGGTGGAGGAGGGGTGGAAAGCCTTTGGGAAAAATGGGGCTTGCTATTTTTGTAAATAAAACAAGTTATTCTCATATTTCTTAAAAAGAGAATGGAAAAGGGGGGGAAAAGGCTTTTTGAATAGCATGTTCTGGCTATTTTTTCCCTTCTTCCCTGCCACAGTAGTATGGGAAGACAGAAATCCCTGGGTAAGCTGGAGGATCTGAGGTGAGAAGATGAGAGGGGTGTTTGCAGCCCTCACGTGGAACACACGCATCCTTCCTTTAAGGGCATCATCCCCCATTAAGTGCTTTTTCTGCATGGCAAGTGCATCTAGGATTTCTGCCCTGTGCCTCAGCCCTGGCTGGCATGCAGTGCTGTAGCCATAAACACATTATCCATGTCACAAGGTGGATGTGTTATGAATAAATGCAATATAGAGTCTGGAGTGGTCACCCAAAGAAGCCCCATGGTGTGGTCTCAGCCCTGTTTCCCTCTGCTCTGTGTAACAGCTGCCTGTGCAGCATCATTCCTCTAGCAGAACCCAGCTCCCGGTACCTCTGAAATTCCCTAAATCCATTTCAGGAGGGTGTGCCTTCCCTTCTGCAGGTCTGAGGCTCGGATGATGGGCTCAGTGGCTTGAGACACGTATAGAGGTGGGATGTCCATCCTTTAGTGTTTTACATTACCTGTTTGGTGAGTGTGTTAGGACAGAGGCTTTTCCTTGCTGCTTATACAACCCCTGGGTATAAGCAGCAAGGCAAAGGGGATGGGGGGGGGGGGGGCAAAGAAAAGGCACTGGGAATAGTTTCTGGTCCCAGGCTCTTGTGAGGAATCTCTTTTCACCCAGAGATATCCCCAGAAATACCTACAGCCTCTTCATCACATTGTAGGCAAAAGAGATTCATCCATTTTAAGCATACAAGGGTAGGGTAGAGCAGGAGACAGACCCCATGTGCCAGCCTTGCGGGCTTGCAGCTTGGCAGTGCCGGGGATGAGATGGAGTCTTTGGGTTTTGACACTGATGTAGAATGTGCATGTGCATGTAGAGAGTGAATGTGCATGTGGATTTAGCCCATGCTGATGAGGCTCTGGCTTCATTTCTTTGACAAACCTTCCTCTTAGAAACTCTCAGTATCCTGCAGAAGATGATGCCTGATTTCTGTCCTCCTTTGTGAATAAGGAACTTCTTCCCCAGGGGATTATATTTCTTTTTAAGTGAAGGTGATGGCTTTTCCTCTCCCTTTATTCCCTCATTTGAGCAGAGTGATTTTCTCATAGTTTAGGGTGTTGGGTTTGGTTGTTTTTTTAATGCCTGCTCTTTGTTGTTGCTGGACAATATTGAGCGGTAGTTCAGGAGGGGTTTTAAAGCTGAGTAAAGCTAATGGACTCCCCAGTGGGCTACTTCTTACAGGCAGGAGCCTTTTCTGAGGGGGTTTTGGGGAGGACAAGTGCAGCACTGCACCAGCCAGTTTATTTCAAGACAAGAAAGTTGGGGGGGAGGTACTTATTTTGTAGTTTTTCTTAGCCAAGGTGGCCTAATCTGCTACTTCTTGGCTTCCAAAAGGGTGCAATCGAGTTTTGCTCATTCCGAACATCCTCAGAGCCTGAGCCACTGCTGTGCTTGTCTCAGCACTGCATTCCTCTCTTTTCCGCTGCCTCCCAAAACACATCCTAYCTCTCCAGAACCTGATGGGAATAGATGGCAGCATGGTGTCTCAGGGAAGAGGGCAAGTGGGATAAAGAGCAGTCCTACCATAGATATCATCCCATATATGCCCTCAACCCCAACAGTTTCCCAAGCTGGCTGTGTCTTGAAGAAGCAGCACCATCCACTGCTTTATTCTGTTTTGACCCTGGCTTCAGCCGCCTGACCAACACTAATATAAATAAGAGAGATGAAAGGATGGGCCTAAAAGGAGTCTAATAAAAGGCCAGGAAAGAAAAGGAAAATGCATAACAATTACATTTCCTTTTGGGAAGTGGAGTTGGAGGCAATGTCCTCATTTCTCCTGACCTTCTCAGGTGGTTGTTAAAGTGCTGGCTGCATTTATTGCTCTTGCTTGCTAAAAATCAAGAGGTGATGCATCATGCAGATGCCTTGAGCTTTGATGTTCCCCAGGACTCTGGGTGAATGGCAAAACCTGTTTCCCAGCCTGCACCACTGATTAACCCAAAGCAAACTACTGCCTGCATTTTGGGTGAGATCTGGTTGCATCCCATAGGGAATGACAGCTTCTGCTTGGTTGCCCTCCTTCTAGCTGTAAATGCTGTGCTGCTTCAGGTTTAGCAAGGAGGTATCTTGGAGGATATTCCAGTGAACCTCCCTGTGCAAGAAAACTGTCAGTAATTAAGAACAGGGACATAAACTGTTGCAAAATGGTGCACCTCTACCGGTGCAGAGGCGCTGCTGCCTTCCCCACAATCCCTCCAGAAACTCCCTTGTCCCACCATCATGCTGAGGGTCTGTGGGAAGAAGCTTATCTACAGCCTCTGGGGTGATGGTGAGCAGCACCAGAGGTCTGCTGGTATGCCCCAAACCTTTGCAACATCATTTAGTGCTGATTTATTGACCAGGGGCAGAAAGGGATGTGGGCTGGGGTGGTGATGTGTGTGAAACAGGGCATCTCTCATCCCGGGGGTGTGCATGCCCAAAGGACCTTCCCACAGGCTCTCAGGCTGTGTTGGGTGGCGGAAGGAACACAATTCAATGGAAAAAAAATGAAATTATAAACTTGTGTGCAGAAGCACCTGCAGGAAAAGGGACCGGTGATGGAGCAGCCCCATAACTGCTCTTGGTCCCTGGCAAGGTGAAGGATTGATTCCCCAGCAGGGAGGTTGGAGGAAGGGGCACATGAAAGCACGGGAGACCCCTTCATCCTGCTGCCTCTGGCCGATGGGCAGCAGCATTTCAAAGGATGCCATGGCATCGGTTGAAATTCCGTCCTCTCCCTTTACTCCCCCCATTCACTTGGGGAATTTGGGTTCCCTGCCTACAAACCAAGTGGCCAAAGTGTGCCATGACCCAGAGTTTCCTCCGCAAAGGCCAAAATTCAGGTTTATTGTGGGCATCGCATGCCCGCTCTCCATTGCCTGTCATCCGTCAGACCCACCATAATCCAGCCCATGGCAGTGGCATCACTTTGACAGTGGATGCTCTGCTGCAGAAGCATTTATAAATTAAGGATTTATTCTTTCTCCTCATCCCTGCTAGGAGTCATCATAGAGAGGGTTGTTGTAGTTGCCCCAGGAGCCGTAGTCATGGTCATCCAGAAGCCTGCCATAGGAGGAGTGCCTGCCAAGAGAGAGCAAACCATCCAGTGTTACCAGTTGCTTTGGTGGTTTATTAGTTATTTAACCATGGGGTGAAAAAGAAATGCATGCAAGTGCTCACTAAGTTGAGCTGTGGGATATTTTAACAAGAACAGCAGTACAGAAAATAAGTCCAGACAAGATTTTGCCCTCGTTGAACCATACTGGGACACGCCAGGAAATTAAAACAGAGGGAACAGAGCTGACAGAGGGGGCATTTAGATTAGATATGAAGAAGCTCTTCCCTGTGAGGGTGGTGAGGCCCTGGCACAGGTTGCCCAGAGAAGCTGGGGCTGCCCCATCCCTGGCAGTGTTCAAGGCCAGGTTGGATGGGGCTTGGAGCAACCTGGTCTAGTCGAAAGTGTCCCTGCCTATGGCAGGGGGTAGGAACTGGATGAGCTTTAAGGCCACTTCTCAACCCAAACCAGTCTGGGATTCTATGAAAACAAGACCTTTGCTGGTTTTGGTTGTCAGCAAAGCCTCATTACAGATGCTCAGCACTGGGCTGTGCTGCTGTTTATTGTCTAAATCACAGCCAGACCCATGGCAGCAGCTTGCCCTAGGGATAATTACTGGTTATAACTGTGCTGAAGAGCATCTTCAGCATTTGAGTGAAGCTGTTGTAAAATGAGGAAGAAAAACTCTGCTTTTCCACACAGACAATGTGGAAAGTGGTAGTCATAGACAATGCAGATGTGGCAAGTATAGAGGCTGCATGTCACCCTGCGGGACTTGGGTATAGCATCTCACCAGGGCTTTGCCCCGGAGCATCACCCTTGTGAGTGCAGCCTCAGAGGGAAGGGGGCCACAGTTCAAGCCAGGCAGGCATCATAAAATCAACCTTACCTTATCTTGAGGTATGCTGCTGCCCCGAAAACCAGCACCACTACTACGATGACTGTCACAGTTATGGCCACGATGCTCCCTGTGGAGAATCCATCAGAAAGAGCAGCACTCACCCCATCACCATCACAACCACCCCACAGCCCAGATGCTCCTGATACACCTGTGCCAGCCATCTGTGGTGGGGGGCACATTCCCTTACTGCTTCCCAAAAGGATGCTGGCACCCCTATACTTTTGCTTCTCATAAAGGCAGGGCAGGTGGATTTGGGCTTTGGTTGAGGACTATGGACTTGCCTCTTGATGCTCCTCCCAGCCTCAGACAGCATTTACTACTGTGCCAAGGGTAGAAAATGCTCCAGGTCCCCCCATTTTCTGACCTTATGAAGCACTTTCAAACTCTCTGAGCTTGCAGAAGAGGACAGGTGAAAGCTAGTGTCAGCTTACTGAGGTCTCCAGGAGGGAGAAGTAAAACCTACGTTTTCCTAACTCAACCTGCACCCACTACCCAGCCAGTTGTTTCCTCCCATCCTTAAGTGTTTCAAGTCAAATTTTCAAGTAAGGACTGTATTCACATCTCTGGGAAATCGATTTGGTATCTATGACTCCTTGTCTCCAGCAGTTGAGCAGATGCCATAGACTCCTCCAAGAAAGCTCAGCTATTGCTAAATGGTGGTCTCAGGAAGTTGGCCACCTCTTCCCTTCCAGTTTGGGGGGAAGGGGTGGGTCTGCCCCTCTCAGATAAGCATCTTGAGGTTGACAGGAGGTGATCCTGTTCCTCTGCTCTTGTGAGACCCCACTTGGAGCACTGTGTGCAGTTCTGGTGTCCTCAACGTAGAAAGGACATGGAACTGTTGGAACAAGTCCAGAGGAGGCCACAGGGATGATCAGGGGCTGTTCAGCCTGGAGAAGAGAAGGCTGCATGGAGACCTGAGAGCAGCCTTCCAGTATCTGAAGGGGGCCTATAGGGATGCTGGGGAGGGACTCTTCATGAGGAACTGTAGTGAGAGGACAAGGGGTAACGGGTTCAAACTTAAACAGGGGAAGTTCAGGTTAGATACAGGGAAAAAGTTCTTTACTGTGAGGGTGGTGAGGCACTAGAATGGGTTGCCCAGGGAAGCTGTGAATGCTCCATCCCTGGCAGTGTACAAGGGCAGGCTGGACAGAGCCTTGGGTGACACGGTCTAGTGCGAGGTGCTCCCGCCCATGGCAGGGGGTTGGAACTGGATGATCTTAAGGTCCTTTCCAACCCAAACCATTCTACAATATGGAGGTGGTGGTGCTCACCTGCACTCAAGGCACGCGGCACCTCTTCCATAGTGATTCCGGTGGAAAGGGTGGTTTTACCGGTGGCCATGGACTCCTCTGCTGCCACAGGGCTCGTCAGAGTCACTGGGGGGGACGTTGGCTCCACGGCCAGGCTTGACACCATGGGCAGTGTCCCCAGGGAAGGGACATCCTTGGTCAGCACAGGTGGCTGGGTTGTGGTGGGGCTCATGAGGACAGGTGTTGGGGACAAGACTGTCCCAGGGTCACTGGTGGGGAGGGAGGAGGAGGATGCAGCTATACCCGTGGTGTTGGGAGCTGCCCCCAGATCCATCATGCCTCTTGTCATGTCCTCAGTGTTTGCTGTCCGAAGACTTGGGGCTGTCTCCAAGGTCGTTGGCATGGAGCTGGGGTTGGAGACTACAGGTGACCTGTCTGCTATGGTGGTGACAGCCACAGCGATGGAGGCAGGAGCAGGGGACAGTGCTGCTGCAGGGGTGGATGAGGAGGATGGCTTTTCTTCAGTGGGTCCCATGGACATGGGATGGCCAGGAGCTGGTGTGGGGAGAGCTGCATCCCTGGAGCCTGGTGCCACTGGGATCCCCTCTGAGAGGAAGGGAGGGCTGGTAAGGGTGAGGGGTGAGGCTGTGGAGTCATCACCCAGTCCTAGGAATGAGACAAAGGCATATGAATAACTGGGAAATCCTTGGGGCAACTCAGGGTTTTAGGATGAAGCTGGAAATGTGTTTATCGTTACTTAAAATACCACGAGCCATCTAAAAGAGACAGGAAACATATCTGCATAGCCAGAGGTGAGGTTTAAACCAGACCAGTTCCCCAGCGTGGGTCAGCACTGGTTTCCCCCAAGGTTAGGATCTTCCCATTCCCCAGCACTCCCTGCAGCTTCCCAACTTCTCCTCCCAATAGCCAGCACAGCAGCAAGGGAGCAAGCACCTCCTCAGCAGCAACCACAGCACAGCTGGGAATAACACAAGACGCCTCTTTCTCCTCTCCCCCATTTCCTTGTGCATTCATTCATTTGCCTCTGTTTCTTAGCATGAAGATGAGTCATTTTTCCCTCTGACCCCACCAGCAGATTGCTGGGGCATTCCCCTCCCCCTCTTTCTGCTCTCCAGGGTTAAACTCAGCACTGAGCCAGTGCTAGCAGCTAGCTCCCTTGGCACAGCTGGGCAGAGGGAAGAACATGCCAACACTGAATGACATCAGGAAGGATTTTTACTCCCATGCATTTATTTACACCCCCAGAGCATCCCAAGCCCAGCACTGGGAGGAGGAAGAACTTGCTCTGGTGCAAACAAGCCACAACGAGAGTGACTTCACAAGGGCATGTAGTAACAGAACAAGGGGGAATGGATTTGAACTGACAGAGGGGAGACTGAGATGAGATCTTAGGCAGAAGTTCTTCCCTGTGACGGTGGTGAGGCCCTGGCTCAGGTTGCCCAGAGAAGCTGTGGCTGCCCCATCCCTGGCAGTGTTCAAGGCCAGGTTGGACATGGCTTGAAGCAACCTGGCCTACTGGAAAGTGTCCCTGCCTGTGGCTGGGGTTTGGAACTGGATGAGCTTTAAGGTCCCTTCCAATTTTGAATGTGGAGGACAAAAAAACCTCAGCAAAATGCTCGTTTGTGGGAATGCTGAAGCCAAACTCTCACTCCAGTTCCAGAGACAGCAGCTTGGTACTTACCCAAGTGTGAAACGACAGCAGTGAGTGCACAGACAGCTATCATGACAGCATTTTGTGAGTAGGAGCTTGTGGATCCTACATGGCTGGGTACCACTGATGGGTACACAAGGGCCTCCTCCCTGCCACCAAGCCACCTCCCAAGGAGATGTTGTCAACTACCACAGCCAAATCTGCTGTCCCCCAAAAGTCAAACTGAAATGCTACCCATGCAGGTGACACCCAGCAAGTAGTGACCCAAGCTGCACTAGAGATGTGTTTTCCATCTAACAAGGTTGTTCCTGCCCCACCACGCAGCTGGACTGAGAAACATGGGAGGGACTCAAATGTGGGAGCAGGGGCTGGGCAACACATGGTTCCTTCAGCAAAGCCCCTTGCTGCCAAGCACCCAGGAGAGCCACAGGGCTCCCAGGACACTGACAGTACCTCATGCTGAAGAAGAGATGGAAACACTTAGCGCCTGTGCATAGAAGTGGTGGGATGCAGCATCAGTGAAAAGGGACTCAGTAACTCATATTTTCGGGTGTTTTCAGCCATGAGTGCCAACAGAAGACTGCAGGTGTCTAATATGGTCTCACTCAACATGCACAGCTTCAGTGGAGGAGGAGAGCAGAAGGAACATCTCAGCTGACGATCTCCAGCTCAGGGCAGCAAGCACTGGGTATGTAACGCCTCTAACAAACGCGGGTGTTGTCTAGAAACTGCAAACATATGTTTGGCTAGGGATTTAAAGCCAGCTCTGGGGCATGGCTTCTGCTAGAGCCCATAGCAAGTCCCTGGCATGCTTGACCCCATATTTTTTTTTCTGGTGCTGTCGAGACATTGATGGGTATCTACATTTCCCAAGCAGGAGGGTCTAATGCCTCAAGTGCTCTTCTCCTAGGGACACGTACTTGGACATGCCTCTGAGCTTTCACTGTCCTCAGGTTTTCGGTCTGCTGAGGCCCAAGACTGATAGACCTTAAAATAAGGGAGGGGAGATGGATAACAAGGTGGAATCTGGTTACCAAATAAGCCACCAGGCTCCGCACCCATGGTTTCCACATCCAGCCCAACCATAGCAGCAGGGGAGCACCCAGATATCCCCCCTCATCTTTCCCAAAGCACACCAGGCTCCTGCAAAGCTTCTGCTATCATCAAGGCACTGATGTCTGCTCATCCCAAGACCTCACATCTCAGGCTTCCTAGTTAATAACTGGGAGTTACAGCTGCATTGCTGTGATAATCCTGAGCTTAAAAGCCATTAGTGCAGATGAATGCACTGGTTTTCACAGCTTGGCTTCACCCACAGCATCTCATCAGGAGAAAGCCTGCCCACAGCACTGGCTCCCTCCAACAAACCCAGTGGGTCCCCACTCCTCCTGCCCCCCCCCCCGTCTCCAGAAGCTGGTGGCTCCCTTGCTCAGTTCAGGCATTGCAACACCATAAACCAAAACCAGATGATCTTAAGGTCCTTTCCAACCCTAACCATTCTATGATTTGCTATGCCACATAGGTGGCAGAGTACGAGGAAGGAATGACGCAAAACCTCCATCTCCTTTTTGAAGGGAAAGAAGGTGCAAATGCCCTTTCTAGCAGGGAGTGTTAGCCCACAGCATGGCAAGAGGTGAAGGTACCATCAGCCACAATCCCAGGAAAGCACAGCCTACTTGTTTTCATGGCTGAGGGTGGGACATGGAGTCCCTGCCTGGATTCATGAGGAGCAATGAGCAACAAGGTCCTTCTCAAGATTTTAACACCATACAGCCATGCTGGGCATTATGCAAGGGGAGGCATGGTCTCTGCTGGAGAGCAGAAGGTCTGCTTTAGAGATGCATGGGTGGAAAGGCATATCAGCAATGCATCTTGATATAAAAAGCTTCTGACCTCAGATAATTGGATTATTTCCCCCTCCCCAACACAAGCTACACCATCACTAAGTCAGCCTCTCCCATCAGCAGTGGCACAAGGCACCATTGCTGCATGTGCTATTACAGCAGCAAACCCCTCATCCTCTGCAGTGCTGCCTGAAGGTGCTCAGCTGACCTGACATCTCCTTGCCAATGCTCACAGCTCATGCATGCCCCAAGCACAGCACTCAACTGTTTTAGGAGGTCTGCACTGGAGATGATTAAGCCAAGGCAGAAATCAGATGTCATGTGGTAGCAGAGGGTGCTGGAAGAGCTGAAAAACCCACACCAAGCATCCCTTCACTCTTAATGTTCTTCAGATCAGGGTTCAACATGTTTCAAGGCCAGTTTGGACATGGTCTAGTGTGAGGCATCCCTGCCCATGGCAGGGGGTTGGAACTCTATGGCCTTAAGGTCCTTTCCAACCCCAACCATTCTGTGAGTCTATCTATCTGCATTTCTGTAAAATAATCTTCTCTCCACCACACCTGACACTGCAGATGTGACTTGTCCAACAGATAGCGGACAGCCTCTGCAGCCCGTAGCCAAGACATTGCTGTTACATCAAGCCTATCAGGACCCTCCCAAGACTGTTAGCCCTTTGAAAGTTTATTATCTGTCTAAATGTGGATGCTTCCAGTCTTTTGGACACAGAGATCAGCTCTCTGCAAAGCCATCCTGGCATCCCGCGTTGCTTGCTTGTGCTTTGGGTCAGCAGAGCTCTCATGAACTGCTTGGACATTGGAGGCAAACCAATAGGGACCTCAAAAAGCTGGCAGTGCCGCTAGCCAGGGTGAGTCAGGAAGCTTCCAATAACATCTAAGGGGTATAAACTGAGAAGGTGAGCCAAAACTGGATGCAGGAACAATCCTTGGCCACTGGCTGAGTGCTCCCAGCCAAGTCACAGGGACATCTCCCAGGAAAGTAAGCACAGCCAAAGGTTACTCATCCCAAAGGCAATGCAGGCTGCTTCTGACCCAGGTTAGGATGAAGGAACAAAGATGACCTGGCTGAGAGCTCCAAATGTCCTCATCCCACTGCTCAGGGGCAGCCTGCCCCACTGGTTGGTGTTGCCTGTCCCCAGGGATGCTCAGAAGAACACCCAGCTTGTCAGCAAGCCCATTCCTCTACCAACACATTTGCAAAGGGAAAGAAGAGCTTCTTTGTCCGGCACCTGGACTGTAGGAGGAGCAGCTGTGAACCAGAACAATACACTGGAATAAGGGACAAAAAAAAAAGCCACTAGAAAAAGTTATTTTTGGACCGCATGGCTTCAAAGGCTAAAAAAGCCCCAAACAGAGGTTGTCAGAGGGACTGGAGGATGCTAGCTGTCAAAGGATGCCAAACATAGTTTGGCCATGAGGAATTTGCCCATTGCCTAATTCACTTAAGGCAGTTGACCACCCTGCTGGAATCCAGCTTAGAGGAGAGGCAGGCAGAGAACTGCCAGGGCAAGGTAAACAAATAGAATAACAGTACTGTCACATGTTACTGCCCCACATGAAAGGTCCTTTTTCTAGACTGTCTTCTCTCGGAGTATGGAAAAGAGCTAAGAACATAAACCCCAAAACCCTGTAATTCAAATACCTTGCTTTTAAGCAATATTAACCCTAATCACCTGCCAACCCAAGGAGCGAACCCTCCACCTGATGGGTTATCTCCCTCCCTTATTTGCATGCTTTTCTCCTGGCTTCTGAAAGCCACAGAAAGGTGAAGGTTTCAGTCTTGCAGAAGCTGAATGCTTGGGAAACAGCTGCCTGGGCTGGCAGCCTCTCCAGCAATGCATTTCTTAAGCACTCGACAAGCAATCACAGCAAAGCTTTAAAATTGTTTTGCCAGCTGAAACAGCATAACCCCCCTCCAGAATACATCTCTAGCCCAAGTGAATGACATCACATAGAGCAGCCATGCCACAGCAAACAAACACGCACTGATAAAACAGAAATGGAGTTTTTAACAAGCTTCACTTCATAATTCATCTCATCTAACTGTCAGAAGCACCAGATGATCTAACCCACACACCACATGCTGGCTCTCAGCCTGAATTAACTAAGGCACCCGTACCCCAGCTGCCAAAGGTGGCACCCCTCTAAATACCAAAGCCCCAAGGATAAAGGCTTCTATAGCATCAGTATTATTCAGATAAACCTTATACTATTCTCCAAATCAGAAATCCCTAGTAACCTCAATATATACCCACAAGATCTATCTAGGTAAGATAAAAAAGGATATTGATGCAACCCTGTCCTCTGCTGTGTGGATATTAAGGAGCATATTAAGTTCAAAACCAGCACAAGAAACAACTAGAAGCAGCATCAGAACATCAGCCCAAAATGAAAAAGAATGGATTAGAGACAACTTACACACAACACAGATCCAACAATCACCCAACACTATAGACACATTTATCTATCACACAGCTGAAACAAGAAGCTAGGATCCGAGCCTGAGTTTAAATAGAGGTCCTGGCCCAATGGGCAGAGGGGTGTTGGTGGGGTGTCCCAGGTGAGTCTCACCGGGGTGATTAGTGGCTCCAACATAAAAGCTGGTGGCTGGAGCTCTGTTCTTTCTGTATTAGTAAGGTAATGGGAAAAACATGGGAGATAATTCATGAGCAATGGCTCTCATGGAGGAAAGCTTGTGCAGAGGAGTTTCTCTTTTGACAGTTTTTGAGGAGCACTTGGACCCTAAATGCCAAGGTAAGCTGGTGTCTTTTACTCAGAGTGATGCTTTTGCTGGTGTACAAACTTCTTTGACCTTCTTCAGGTCTTGCATTTTCCTGGTTCTCCCCAAATAATGATGATAGAGTAACCCTAACTCCTCTGGTCCTGCAGCATGTGTTGGTTTATTACCAGGGTCAATGATGCAGAGCAGTAAAACAATTTATGTGTAAATATAGGGTGAGGACTTCCTGTTCATGACCTTGCTGGCTTGGTTTTGGTTTCTGCACTGGGAATTCTCAAACCTTGTGCTGTTCTTCTGCAGTTCCCTTCCCTCTTGTTCCTGCTCAGGTGTAACTTTAATTGTTATTGCTTCTCAGCTATAAAGCTGCCAGTATGTAGCTGTGGATGGCAAAAGGTCTTCTTGTGGTGACTAAGGTTAAATAAAATCAGTTGTTGCTTTGGGCTAAGCTTGCTTTTCAAGCTGTTCAGCACTGGGCTGCATCACCTTCTCTATCACCATATGATTTTGGCTTTGGCAGTATTCATGTCTCTTCTCTCTAATTGGAGAGCCTCATCTGCACTACACAAGGCTCTGATTAAGCTCTGTACTGATATGGCAGAAGCAACAGGGAAGATGTGGTGGTTGTCTTGGACTTTGACCTTGGGTCTGTGCCCTTTTAGGGCACTGTTGGAGGGCCCTGCCTTTTTATGTCTGAGAAATAAGGATGGGAGCAGCTCTGCAGGGTCAAAGCGATGTCTCAGATCCCACAAGCTTTCCATGCTAGCCCAGAGGGAACGCCTTGTTAGGCTGGTACTGGGAAATGGTAACTCTTGGTGACACCTCTGTTTGCTGTTGAGCTTCAGTGGGTAAATCAGGGCCAACAAGGTGGGTCTCCAGGTCTGTAGCAAAGCTCTACCACTACATATGTGTGCTAGTGACCTATAGTAGGAGCAAGAGCACCCCTGGGTGATGTGCTGCTTCCTTGCTGCCTGCTTGGTTCCTGCTGTATCCCCTTTCTTTTCCATGCCAGGTTGTGTTGGTATAAAACCAGTTGTCAGAGGAAGAAGAAACCGAATAAGAAAACCAGGGGCCAGCAACATCAACAGGTAAAAGGCAAAGCACTCTAGGAGCTGCGTAAAGAAGCCAAGGCAATCAGATCAAATAAATCTGCATTTGCTCTGATTTGCTGGCAAGCCAGGCTGGCTTCCTGCATGATTAGTTTTCTTCTGCTGCATGGCAGTTAAGTGGTTTAGGTCTAATTGCTCCTGAGCCTGAAGCTTTCTGTAGCCAAGAGAAACAGCTACGCAATGGAAATGGATGTGCTATCTCCATGTGTCCCTCACCATCCAGAGTCCCCGTCCCTGGGGGTGATGCTGTCCCAAACATGCAACTCACCAGGACACCCATGGAATGTCCCTTGGCACTCCTCCTTGAGGGTGCAGACCCCCTGGCAGCTGCTGCTGAGCAAACCCATCTGCACGCACCCCTGTGGATGTAGGGGGTGTACTAACATCTCCTGTAGATGTATGTGCTGCTTTTTGCAAAAGGCAAGAGCAGAATCCATGTGACCAAACACGTAAAGTTGGGGGCTTCAGGCAAGCTGGCATGGAGAGGGTCCAAGCAAGGTCTTCACTGGCTGCTGGGTTTTGGCCTGGCTTGGGAGTTGCTCTTTTCCAAGCTATTGCATAGGAGGAAGGAGCTAACACAGGGACCTGGCTGGCTCTTGAATGCTTTTCAGACCCTAAGGAAAGCTGCGGCATGCAGATTGCTCTGAAGGAACCAGATGGACAGCTTCACCACCCGGCAGCCTCTACTCCTCACAGCTGAAAAATGGTACCACCACCTTGTAAAATAAAGATGGTTGCTTCATGGTTCCTCTCACCTGCTCTTCCCCTGCCTGGGGTGAGTGTTCACATCCTCCTCAGGCAACTCTGCCCTAATGTCCAAACCCAGCAGCAAGGGCTGTTGGTTGTAAAACAAACCCACTTTTTACAGCAGCTGTGGAGTTGGGTGGACACACAACTAAACTATTATGTTCCCACCTCAACACTAAGTGTTGCTTAATTATTCTACTCATGAAGTCCTTGATCCTGAAGCTGCAATGACATTATGGCAGAGAAGAAGATGATGAGGAGTCTTCACAGCTTTTTTCTCCTTCTGAGGGCGACTCGTGGCTGCTGGTCACCTGATGCAGCCAGAGGTGACTGATGAGGACCTGGGGTGGAAAGCCTCTGTGTTCCTGGAGAATCCCTGCTGGCAAGGCCTGTGTCCCCACTGGAGTGGGCTGGCAGGCTGTCACCTCGCATGGTGGCTTTAGCTGATTGCTGGGAGCTTCTGCCCTCATTAAGAGCAGTAGCTGACAGCACCAGCTCATTCTAAAATGACTTTTGCTTGATATAAATAAAACATACTTTAATACTGCATGTTATATTTTTGGAACATGCAGATATGTGTTATGCTGTGCTTATTTCCCTGGGATGTTACATCATAGGATGAGAAACCACTCGTTAGCTCTTGGGCTGATAACTGGCAGACAAGCCTACATGCCCTTGGGCTTGGGCCCTCTCACAGTGCCCTTTCCCAAGGGGGTATCTTGGATATGGTTCTTGAGCTGGCCAGGCCTATGTCAAAGAGCAGCTCTGCCCAAGTGACAAAGCACCAGCTAAATCATTTTCCTGGCTAGCTGCTAATTATTGCTTCTAGGGGCAGCTGTTGGCAGCATCAGCCCCATCCCAGCCTTCCTCAGGAGGGGAAGCAATTGGGTTCAGCAGAGGAACTTTTGAGCATCCTCTGCTATAGAGGCCAAAGCTCTAGTCTGCTCATTTAGGCTGGGAGAGGAGATAATTAATTACTCATCTCCCCTCTCCTTCAGCTCATATATTGGGAAGTGGGGCTGGGAGTGCTCAAAGCTTCATCTCCTTCATGGCAGCTCAGAGCAGCCCATGGTGCCAGGCTCAGAGACTCCCAAGAAGCAGCTTTTCCTCCTGGAGGCTCCTTGCAGAAGCACCCAAAGCCTTTAAAGCTGAAAGCTGCCTCTTGCAAATACCTTAAAATGCCTCAGCTGCTCAGAGCAAAGCAAACTGCTAAAGGGGAAAACGGGCCTGGGGCTGGGCACTATTTCAGGGCAGCAAAGCAGGTTTGAAATTACATTCAGAGTGAGAAGTAATAACAGGATGAAAACTTCCTTGTGTGAGATGCTATTATTTCATTACGTGGCCAGGCAAAGCCCAGTCTTATTTTAGTCCTGCCCAGTGACGTCCTCTCTATCACTCAGTCCTGAAGAATGAGCTCGAAGCGCATTTAAATCATGCTTATTGTTTTCTCATGGGTGATAAATATAGATTTCAAGTATTATTTATATGGGGACAAAAAAAAGTCATAGAAAGCATCTGAAGGATCTGGGGCTCGGAGGGTGTTTGGGAGCAGCCTGAGAGCCCCAGGGTTGTACTCCAGGGAAATTTTTCCTGGGTCTTTTGCCAAGCTCTGCTGGTGTTGGTGCTTTAGAGAGGGATGGTCGTGGGAACAGCTTTGGGTTTGGCCTGGGAGCTGGGAAAAACCTGCCTCCAACCCCAAAGTGGCCGAGGGCTGACTCCCAGCTGAAGCTTGTGAAAGCAGTGACCAAACTGGGGCCACTGTGAAGGAGGCAAGCAGCATCCCTGTGGAGTAAAATCTAGGCTCATCCCCTTCCCTCCCAAATGCACTTGCTAGGAAAGCACAGAAACAAGAGCTTGGGGCAAAGTCCCCCTTTCTGAGGAGAAGGATGCAGCCAGCTCTCCCTCCTCTTCCACAAGCAGGGTCCCTGAGCAAGGGAAGGTGATATGGCCCAGGATGATGGTTTGCTGCTCCTGCAGATGTGGCCTCCCCAGCTGCTGTTTTGAGGACGTCACATCAATCTGCTGCAAGCCAAGAGCAATTTAATAACAACAGTTTTGCTTAATGATTTTCTCCTTGTGTGTGTCCCCGCCACCTGGTTATGCAAGTGTGTTTTCCACGTTTCTGAGCAAGCCGCTCTCCTTGTTTACTAAAACCCCAGCCTGGACAGAACGGATGACCTGTGCATGCTGCCATTTGAAAGCGGTCACTGTCGTGCTGTCCAGGGACTAAGCCGTCTCCCCTGCCTGTCTTAGTGGGGGAAGAGTACTGAATTGGGTGTTTCTGTGAGACAGGGGAGGTCGATATCGCTGGGGGGGAGATGCCTTTAGCTGGCGACTGGGTGTGCAGAAGCCTCCGCTCAAGGCCAGGGTGAGAGATAAAAGCTCCTTCAAAGCAGTGACCATGCTGGGAAGGGGGTTGCAAGGCTGAGGGGGGTTGAGCTCCAGCCGGGCAGGGGGGCTCCCTGCGAGGAGATGCTGGGGTCCCCTGAAGTTGTCCTCATGCCAGCCGAGGACCCATCTAGAGGGCTGGCGCGAGGCAAAGAGGGGCGAAACGCCCCTCACGGGGCCTCACTGGTGTCGGGGCGCCTGTGGGCACGGGTGCCACGAATGTGACCGGTGCTGCGGGGAGCATCCTGCCTCCGCCAGGACGCTGTCCCCGGCGAGGAGGGGGCTGCCTTCTCTCTGTCCCTATCGCGGCGGTCCCCGGTTTCCCCCCGCGCTATCCCGGCGCGGCGGCGGGCGCTTACCTGAAGGGAGGAGGAGGAGGGCGAGGAGCAGGCGGCAGCAGCAGCCCATGGTGCCGGCGGCGCTGGCAGCCGCGGCGGGAGGGACGGGCGCACCGCCCGCTCCCGGTACCCGCCCGCCGCCGGCCCCGGGCCGGCCCCCGCGCCACCGCCCCGCTCCAGCGCCGGACGGACAGCGGCACCTGCCGGCATCGGGCACCGCGCCGGGGTACCGAGTGCCAGGGCAGCAGCAGGGGCGCCACTGACCGGCTCCGGGCAGCCCACGCGGGGCACGGGAGCTGGGATACAGGGATCTGCTTTCCTAGGGCCATGCCGGTTCCGGATGGAATGGAATGGAATAGAAACTATTAAATGGAATATTATAGGATGTAAATAATAGAACAGGATGGAATAGAGTGGAATGGGACAAGATAGGATAGGATGGAATGGAATGGGCTAGAATGGAAAAGGATAGGATAGGATAGGATAGGATAGGATAGGATAGGATAGAAAATAAGGGAGAAGAGAGGAGGGAAGGGAAGGGAAGGGAAGGGAAGGG